>JAKSZP010006682.1:0-193198 GCA_022478985.1 Massospora cicadina
CAAAAATTCCTGATTGCTCAGTGGGTCAAACCCTGTGCTAAGTCTGCAAGCGTATCTATTGAATACGCCGATTTTATAACATCACCTAGTCAGGATTTTGAACAAAGACATGCCAATCACCTGGTGATGGCTAACTTGGCATGCTAGCATCACAGATGGCAGCAATCTATCCCACTTCAACTTGTTAAGTACAGGGACATCTTCTTTAAAAATTCCTATAAGGTTCTGTTTAACATTCTATGTTTCCATTAAAGAGTAGAGTGGATAGAGTGGTAAATTTTTCTTACTCCAACTTGATCCAAAAAATTTCTCTTGACATTTAAGTTAAATTTACTGTCATTGTCTGATAGCAGAATCTGAGGACACCCGTGCCTAGCTACCACTTGTTTATACAGGAATCTGGAAGTTGATCCTGAAATGTATGTCTTGACTGCTGATGCTTTGATCCAATTGGTTAAAGGGTCAATAGCCATGAGAATAAACTTTGATTGACTTGAGGTGGTAGGCAACGGTCCTATCACATCAATGGATACATTGTGGAATTATGCTGTTAGCTAAATTGGCTGGAACTAAAGCACTTTACTAAAAGTCTGAAGCTCGTGCTGGGTACACAGAGTTCCTGGGCTTGATGCACTTCTTCTGAAACTTAATCCTAAAAAGAACTGATTACCAGGTATGCCAATGCCTTCTGAAGTTTTCCATGGCCAACATGCTTGTGAGAGATTATTACAACCTCCATTTATTCACTAGATCAGATGAATGGGTACAACTTGCCCTTGATTTTTGAGATTTAAAAGTCCAGAAGGACTCCTAGCCAGGAAACTTTGGAGGATGAAGGCCTGGGGTACTTCCCCCACTGCACTAGGGCTGCACGAATCTAAGAACTACCAAATTTGGGCCCAATCACAATTTGTATGCTGCTCGCATTACCCTGAACCTGACAGATGACCACCTTGTTTAAGTACTTGGAAGAACTTCTGCATCAGCCAAGGCAGGCAATATGCCTCTCATCTACCATGTGTGAGACAAGACCCAATGACCCCCAGGTGTAAGCCCTTAGTGGGGAGAAGATGAAGACCTCCCTTTTGTCACCTTATTTTTAGCGGAATCTTGCTCTCCAGCCACTTTTTGTCAAGGAAGCCTTAAGTTCTTTTGGATCATATGCAATTTTCTTGAATGATCACTTTTTCCACCAGACAGCTCATGCCAACCGAACTGGCAGCTAACTGAGCTTCAGGCCAACACAGCAAACCGCGGAATTTATTATAGGCAGGTGCACCTAAGTGCAATCAACCAGGATTGCCCCTCCCTTGTCCTGGGGTCCGCACCTGCGCAATCCCAGATCATGGGGAAGCTGTTTGACAGGCACCATGCCTGACTCATACTCCCCCTTACTGCCTGTATTCTCCCCTCAGGGAGTGGTAGACACCCTTGAGAACAGGTCAGCACAGTCATCAATACCGTCCAACACTCCTTTCAGGCCACTACAGGACCTTACCAATGTGCCTCTTTAGGTTCTGGTGTTCGCTACTCACCCATGTTTCCATGGGCTTTCTCAAGTTGTGTCACGAGGAGGCCCTAGATAACCTTATCTAGCTCCCTCTTGAACTTCTTCTGAAGTTTCACATAAATATGTTTGGTATTTTTGAAAAACTTTCTTAGGAAAGTCTCCACATCATAAGCCTCATCTTGCCATTACTCCTCTGGTAATCCAATAAGGTCGCACAGATGTTTACCCAGTGCTTGTAGGTGGAAAGCTGTTAATTGCGACAGTCCATTGGTATTGAGATGCTTGCTGACTGCTCTGTTTATGATCTTAAAATGATATCCTTGTAGTTGTAATGCCCATCGGGCAAGGCGTCCATCTGGATCCTCAAGTTGGCAGCTAGTGGAGCGATGTGTGATCTGTCAACTTTATAAATGTAATCCATACAAGCAGGTTAATAATTTACTTTACTTTTCTTATTTCTGCCAGTCACTCTCTTCCCATCGCAGCGTAGTTCTTTTAAAATCTGGTAAAGACCTTAGAGTAGTAATTGATGGACTAATACATTATTCATCCAACTTAGCAAGTATCTCTCCAAGCCCAAAGTCACTAGCATTAGTATATCTAGGTAAATCATCTTACTGATTTCTGGCTATGCTATGATTAGTACCCCTACCGTTCTAGTTTTCAACTCTTAAGAAGGCCTGCGCTTTCTCCAGGCCCCATTCAAAATTCCTTTTTGGATAACAAATAGGTGAGTGGTGAAGTTAAGTATACAAAATGGGGACAAACTGCAGATTTCTTCCCATTATGTGAGGAGTACTTGGATGTCACTCATATTTTGAGGCTAATATATGGCCATTAAGGCTTTGATCTTTCCTTTCTGAGGCTTGGTTCATCTTGTAATTATATCATGTCCTGGAACTCCAGATGTCTCTTCAGGAATGAAATCTTTATTTTTACTTTAGGTTAAAGTTATTAGTCAGATAAACACTTCGTAAGTGTTGGAGGTTCTCTTAATAAGTGGGGCTGAACACTGTTAAAAATTTAGAAAGACTAGTACACTTAATGACTTGAGATCTTTAAAGTTATGGCCCATTGTTCTTTGAAAGGTTTCAGGGACGTTGCACAGCCCCTGGTGCATCCGTATAGTTTTGAAAAAGCCTTGACTTCTGATCAGGACGCACTTTTCTTGATCTTTAAAAGAGATCCATCTGCCAGTACTCATTGTCCAGATCCATCGCTGAGAGAGTACTTTGATACTCCCTAATGCTTCAAGGCATCATATAATAAATGGAGCAGGTATGAATCTTTCTTGGTAACTTTATTCAACAAGTGGTAGTCTATGATAACGCGAAGTGTTCCATCCTTCCTGCATACCAGTAGCAGTGGCAAATACCTCGTCTCTTTGATGGTCTGATTAAGCCAGCTTCATACAGCTGATTTAACTCATTGGCATTAACTTCATAGTTAGATAAATAACAGTATGGTTAGACTTAGAGATGGCAGATCTGGTGTCCATCATATAAACCTCTTCTTTGTAAAATCCATAGTAGTTTGGTCAAATGTTGAAGATGTGTTTGAACTCATCCAGGAGCTCGTCCGATTCCTTATGCTTCTTGTTGGTCACATCCTTAAATACTAGCCTAAAAAATCTTACACAGCACATACTGACTTGATTGCGTCACAGCTTTCAATCTGGCATGGGCAACGACTTATCCCTTCTCTAAACGGATAGATTGGGAAGCGATGTTCCCCATATGTCAGTCAGTTCTCTGGTTATCTGGTATTAAAGAACAAAGAAAGTACGCTTGGCCTCTACTATCCTATTCCATTGCAATTATATACTTTGAGTATTGAGTTTGGGGTATCTTCATTCTTATTATAGTAGCATCCGACGTTGTTCAACAGGCTAATCTACATGACTCCACTAGCGCTCAGTGGTAGGCTTTCTTCTGCGCTAACCATGGCAGGTAGTTGTTTAACGCCTTTCTCCTTAAGGGTTCTAGTGGATTGTTTAAATTGACTGATAAATTTCAACTAATAATGTCCTCTGCTTGCGCGACTTGGCATCTTCATACTTGAACACCAGTGGCATTTGCTAGATGAGTAAGTACATGGTACTATTGATAAAGTTAATCTTTGCACCAAACTCACTTAGAAGTAAACGTCGCCCTTCCAGTAGAACACATTGTTAATTAGGAAATATAAGCGGTCTTAAGAACTAATGATGAAGCTGTCAAAACCATGCACTAAAAAGTAATGGCAATGGTGAATATACTCATAAATCCCGCATGAAATCTGGACCAGCTGTCCAATACTTGAAATTGTAGTATATCTAGCATAAGCTTTAGTTTCTTAATTGACTTGGAGTATGTATTAATGACAGAAACTTTAGTTCCGGTACAAACAAAACGAAAATCCTCTGGATCATCACTTTGACCTTAATAACTTCCTTTACAAATAGGTCCTTAGTCAATAAAACGTCAGTAAATGACTCTCCAAACTGCTTCAGAGCTTCTCCCTTTAACATGACTTTCAGATTCTGGTGGTTGACTCGAAAATAAACCTTTGACAACCATCAGATCAGGCCAATTATCCTTTCAACACTTGAGCTAAGACCTATTGCAATTATACAACTCGGGCTGATTATCTCAACAACAATTTGATCAAGTAATTTTCAGGCGCTCAGCCCAAATATACTCTCATATTATGGCCAATTCTGATGAATCAAATCTAGGCAATTGGTCCCAATTATCGAAACACAAACCATTCAATCATATACAAAATAACTTGGGGATGACCCAAAGTTACATTTAAAAGTCCCAAAGACAATTGAAAAAATGAACAACGTTATCATTTTTCCGCCTGAGGGCGAAGCTTGTATGTCAATATGTGTAATCGGCATGATAGCACTTATGTGGACTGCCCAAAGGGGGTTACTTAAGGCTACCAAGGAAGAGGCCTGCCAACATCCCAATTAAGGGTGCATCATTTTCTTCAATTAAAGCCAAAATTTCACAGAAGGTATGTCTCATCAGCAGTATGACAAAACTGAAATCCTAAAGATCTTAGGACAACTTTGCATGCTTTTATCGCAATTTCCTGTACCTGAAATCCTCCCAATTTTTGGAGTATTTTGCCACCAATGAACCTAAGAAAAGGTTTCAGTTGCAGGCCAAACTGAGTGGCAAGATACCTGTTGAAATTTTGTGCTGGATGTGGCCAGGAGATGCCCTTGAGGTATAAATACCGGCGCCTGGCCTAATGACCATTATCAAATAAATATCTTATAATAAAGGTATATTTTATTTTATCCTTTTCCTGATTTTTTATCCCAAATCCCAACTTTGGAGAAGTGTTAAAAAACTGGTAGGACCAAATCCCCAGTTTGTATTAAATCCTGCCTCGGACAAAGTTCTTGATTATGAAGGAAAAATTATGCCCAAGTTTGCCAGAAGAATTGAGGCGAATTTAATAAACCTAGTGAGTTAATAGATTGTTTGAATCCCATAGGCACTATTGAGGTTCAATTATTGGAAATTTGGGCTGAATAAATGTGCAGGATACCAATTTCCAAGAGAGCGATCCTTGGATTTTGACAATGACCTTAGTGGTACCCTTGGTATCTGGTTTTGTGCTCTTTAAGGTAGACAAAACAAGCACTATCCTTCTTTAACAGTGTTGATGATACTATTAGAATGAGTGGATTGTGGCAATTAGGTATTGTTTAATTTAATTCTGCCAATTCCAATAACTTATAGTTGATCAGGTACAGGCATTGCACTAGGTGCTTCTAGCTTGTAATATCCTGCATTGACTGGATCCTCATCTTCATGATCATCTTCCCCTTTGGTGTGTAGATCCACCCAGTTCACTACCTTGGTGGCATTATTATCATTTAGGAGTACATCTCCTTCTCAGTGGCGTTCATTGGACAAGAGCTCCAGAAGTGTCCAGATCTATGGCACTTGTTTCAGGTAAGAATTTCCCAGTCTGTTGTTCTACTGGTTTTGTAGTCTTATCTCTTGGTTTCTCATACTTATCATGATAGACATAAATGTCTTGCTTGTTTGTTTAAGGTTGATCTGATGCTTATATCTCATCTTATAAGTTCCTTAGATATTGAGTAAGGCTCCTTGATGGCCTTAAGCGACATTGTAGCCTTGATGGATAAGGTCATATGTATTTTTAAAGTGGGGTGCATCTCTTGAAAACACAGTAGGTGCATTTTCGCAGTTAGTAGATCCAAGGCTCCTGTTGTTCATAGTTACTAAGTCTTGAGGTAAAGATGTGTGGATGTTAGTGACTAACTCGCTCTTTCCCATACATATGAGCAGGAAGTTTTGTTTCATGTTCTGGACATCTTGATCACTTTTGAACTCTGACAGGAGTATGTTCTTATCTTCAGTCTAGGGTAATCAAGGGCGTAAATTTAAACTGAGAATCTCTTGAGCCTCATGACTCATATGCCTTGTATGTGGCAAACCTTCTGGCGATTAATTGTGTCATCCATACCAGATTCATACATTTGTAGGAAACCTGCGATGGTTCCCTCTACAGGCGTATGCATGACCTTGAGGTAGGGCTTAAAGTTAGGGCTCTCTTCAATAGGTTTTGTGCAGATCATGCGCATTGGTACACTATTCAATTAGTATCCAAGGTCAGTGTCTCTAACCAGGTAGATGCCCAAGATGAGATAGGGTCTGGTTGTGGTGCAACCCACAGTTGAGAATTCAACTAATACAGACTATTTTCAAATGTGTGCACCATGAAATCGTGTTGGGCTAAACAATCTCAATAATTATATTGTGTATGCTCATTATGTTCTAGTTTCAAAGAATAATAGTCTGTCTTCAATCTCTTCCATGGTGTTATTAATATTTTTTACGCTGAAGGTCCACTCACAATTGATATGGTGGCAATTGAGGTCTTCTAGCTGTCTCCTTGACGTGCAAAAAATGATTTTATAAATCTAGTAATACTAGTTCCAGTGTTTGGAGACTTGAACGGATGGTTTACTACTCTCTTCCTAGGAGTTAATAGAAACCATCACCATAATAGGCCTCCATATTTTCAAGAGCAATTTGTTTTTGAGGAAATTTCTTTATTTCAATTTGATCTGATGGTGTCACCCTGTAGTGAGATCCACAGGCTTGTCGCCTCTAGCTTGCTTAACATAGTTAGTTGACTTGCTTTGGAGGGATTCTGTTACACACAGATTATACATTAGGTAAATTCTGAAGTTGCATGATAATCCTCACTATATAAATCTTCTTCTGATGCTACTTTATGTAGCATCAATGGCTTATTGGAACTGTAAATTTCCCAGTTGTTAGCATTATTACTGACACTCTTGGAAATATTTTCAATATGTTAGCCTAACACAATACTTATTGTAACCTTGAGCAACCTCTTCATTAGCATTATCAGAAACCAAGGTATCCTTATCAAAAGTATCTTATTTTTTAGATCCCAGACTGGTTACTGGAGATCTCTTCATGATCTTTTGATCCCAGCCTGGTTACTGGAGATTCTTTATTTGACCCAAACAAGTAGTAACAAAGGATATACTTGATTATTTTGTGGTATAGGTCCTTTAGAAAAATATTATTATAGTATTTCAATACTTCAGGCTAAGACAAAAGATGAAATAAATAAAAATGGGTAATAAATGTGATTGGGGTACAGCAATATTGTAAGGGTTTCATGAGCTCTTATGAATCTCTCTTATTTTCTCCTTTGTTGGCAGTAGCCATTTGGTTTAATGCTTATATCCATGAGCTCTGTCTCACAGTGAACATCCATGAATCAAGAGGTTTGGTGGCCCATTGCTTATACCCGATTCTAGGTCTAGGGCTGCAATACCTAGTCTGGTTTTTCTTCTTCTCCAAATTTAGTATTATGCTGATTGCGTCAGGATTTGTATGATGACGTTTCTCCAATGCTCCCGCTTCAGGGTTTTTAAACATTCTACAATATTGTTTGATTAGTTTTTGTTTAAAAAAGATAAAAGGGTTAAGTGCTTCCATCAGGGTAACTTGGTTTGGATGGTTGTTCAGCTATTTCTTCATCATTGTCCGTTTCTGATGGAAGTACTCCATCATTGGTCAATCATAAATTCTTTTGCACTGAAGGTATAAAAGAGGGTCGATTTTCATACTCATTGGTGGCAATGCATCATCTTCATATATTAAATCACTTTTTCCAGAAGTTATAAATTAGTTTTTGGGTAATGTATTTCTGACTAGACAGAATTATCTGGTCCTTCATCATCTATAAAAGAGGTCTTCCCTTGTCCGCATTTGATCTTGCATATCTAAATCTTGAAGTGATTGTATACTAGTGAGGTTCCTTCCAAATGAAACGGAAATATTCTTCAGTATACTTGTGGCATTTTAACAACATGAACTAATTGGAGCTTCAACCAAGGTTTGTACTTTGTTGTAACTCCTTCTGATTTAAGAAATCAGATGTAAGTAATGTATTTTCATCTCGTTGAGACATAGGCTCTAAACAAAAAGAAGTGAGGTAGTTATCATAATGATAATTGTTTTATAAAGATTCATTATTATCCAATCAGGTGGGGGAAAATATGTGTTTGTCTTAAACCCCCTTGAAGCCTACAAAGGGGCTAATTTTAGCGTGAACTCTTTATCTAAATTAGTGTAAGTATAAAGATCATATGTAATAAAACCTTTTCATCATATATTAACTTAAGGTAATTTAAGGAAGAGAATATGATGCTAATGTCAATGTTACAAAGTTCTATAAGAGTGACAGGATAACTGTTTATTGACAAGTGTGCCCAAATGAGTTTAAGCCTTGTAATTTAAGGATTGTAGGCTTCTCCTGAACACACCAGAACTCTCTTAACCTCTGCTAGCAACAGGAAGGTTAGTTACAAACTTTTTAAACAACAATAATAATAGAATTGTCATTGTTAGCACCAGTTAAAAAAGGCAAAAAATGTATAACATATGAAAAATCTTTTTTTACAGGTATAACAATGAACTAAGATATAGTATTTGAGAAATTTGGTGTGGTTGAAGTGAAATTGATTTATATCAGGTCAAGTTTTTTACAAGGCAATTGTGTATCTGCCACTTTTGTTTCAGGGACATCAGAGCCCAATTTCTTGATCCTCTGAGATCTTCTGGGCTTCTTTCTCAGTTATATGGAGCTCTGGCCTGATTGTGAATGCATGTATGCTTCTATTGAATGACTATAGTGTTCTTGTGGACCTTGCGGCTCTTGTGGATGCATTATTACATTAGTCCTAGTTAATGGTGTTTGCAAAATTATTTACTTCCCATCTTGATGATATTTGCATCGTTAAGCTTTGTAAAAATGTAAAAACTCTCTTTAGATGGGGTTTTTGTAGTTTTTTATCATTGGAAGTCAAGTCCAAGGGTATAAAATGGGTTTCCTCTGAGGTATCATCTATGACATCAATAAAATAGTCTTCTGGACCAATATTTATACTTGTATTTCCTCTGACATCATGCTGAACAGCTTTCAAACTATTTTGACAGTTAGGTGGTGTATAAAGCATCTGCCATCAAGGATTTTGGATCCTATAAAGACTATAAAAAGGGGCGTTGGCTTCAATATCATTTTAGGTTCTGGATGTGTCAGTTAGGACTCAATAATTGTTCTGACCAGCTGATTCATTAAAACCAATATTATATATATTGGGATAAAGGTTTTAGGAGGGTTTATATAGGTTGAGGAATTAACACCTATTGTTAAGAATTTCATAACATTACCCTCCCAAAGACAAGACCTAAAGAAAGACTCCAAGTGTCACAAATGGACTCAGTTGTAAGTAATATGGATGTATTCATCCTTGGTATACTACTTGGTTCCTATTCTCATGACAACAGTTGCAGATCCCATCCAGGCGGCCTATAACTTCTCAGGATGTTCTTCACGTTTATAATAGAACATAACTTTCTTTTTCATCTTGAATATGAGCAACTTTGGTCTTTTGATCTCTCTCTTTGGTCTCTTTCTCAGTGACTAAATAATACTTCTGATGACAATCAGCTAAATATTGATTAATCCCTCCACTTAATCTTCCTAGTATCTTCCAGGAAGTGATTCTTCATATCTACTTCCATCATTGGAGCTAACAAGCTTGGTAACGCGGCCTCTCTTCTGTATGGCGCTTTGAATGGAAACATGAAATAGTCCTGTGGTAGCTCAATTGGTAAGCAAACAAGGCTGATGGCAAAAATATTCCCCACCTGAATATGTCATCTACTGCGATCTTCCCAAATATTAAAGCGAGTGTTCTGTTGACTTTTTCCATGCTCTTGTTGGTGAATGGTTTATAAGGCTTAATTAACTGAGTTTGATCCTACTAAGTCTATCAGTTGTCCTACAACATCCGAAATAAAGGCTAGTTTTTCTTTAGAAAGGAGCATCTGAGGGTATCTGAGGAGTGTAATGACCTGGTGGTAAAGCAATCTCTTGGCAATCCTTGCAGTAAACGCCTTCAGTGCAATTGCTTCTGTCCATTTGGTAGATTATCAATCGTTAAATTACTAATATAATTCTCACTAGTTGACTTTGGGAGATATTCCAACAATGTTGATTGAAACGATGTGAAAGGGCGCGCTTGAAAGGACAAACTGAATCTCAAACCTTTTTGGGGGAGGCTTGTATTGGGCGCATTTAATATAGAACTCCATAGCCTGAATGATATTGACGAACATGCCTCCCATAAAATTTCTCCTTGAGATGCTGTTATGTCTTCTGTAGCCATCCATGGCCTACTTCCGGTATCCGTCCATGAATAGTGTTATTTTTTCTCTTGACTTCAGATATGATAGCCATCTCTACTTATTTCACAAGTTATCCATCTCATAGTCTCGTTGCTCTAGAACATCTCTTCATTATCTTCAAACTTCATTGTCCTATTCTTTCCATTCCTCATCAGGTTTTTATAAAAAAAGCATGTATCCTATTGCTCTCATGGGCTTGAAAAAGAAGACATGAAACCATAACAAGATATTTACCTTCAGGTGCTTCTCATCTGTCCAAAGAAAGATATCAAATCTTACCCTGTAGTTGGACAGCCCATCCTGCTAGTCTTCTTTCTTATCCTTCATGTTCAATAAAGATTTAGAGAGAGGCGTGATCCTAATAATCTTTAATTATACATCATAAGAATAGGTTGGAAGTGACATATTTCTCAGATCATAAATAGGGAATTGAGATCTGTTACCATGTAGTTGCGCTCTGCTCTATTAAAAAGTCTTTAATTAAAATTCTATCAGGTAATCTACTCCTTCGTTGGTCAACTTTGCTAAAAATGGCGCCCATAACCATGACACTGGCATCCATATATTATAGAGGATCTTCACAACTAGAGGCATATCAGGTTTGGGGATTTCATTAAATAGCTCTTTAGTTGGTTGAAGTAATTTTTTCTCTTTTTTCAACTGAATATTACTCCCCTTGTTGAGTGAATGAGTGGCTCGATGATATCCATGAAGTTTGATACAAATTGGCGGTTTTAATCCACCATTCCCAAGAGCACCTGGATGTCTCTCATGCATTTGGGGGAACTCATCTTGAAGATGGTGGCAGACATTCTCCTTTTTGACTTAAGAAAAAGAATGTTGGAGGTATTAGTGCTCCCAAATCTGCTACCATGATTGGCCCATCACCTTCCCAGTCTTCAAATAATATTGTGGATATCAATGATATGAGTACCCACAGCAAAAAGACCTTAGCAGATTCTCGGTGGAATCCCAACTATCAGAAAAATATGGTTTATCACAAAAATTGGCTTAAAAAGGTGATAACTAATAATAGGATTACTCCAACTTCTCAGCCAAATTTGAGGATTTCAATATCACACAGATCTGAACCTCCACGAGGTGAGAAGATTTTACCCATCAATGATTGGGTGCAAATTAACAATTCAATACAACTCGGATCTGAACCCTCCCAAGGTGAGAAGATTTTACCCATTGATGATTGGGTGAGAATTAACCAATCATTATCATATGAGTCTGAACACCACCGAGGTGAGAAGATTTTACTTGACGCTGATAGGGTGAAATTAACCAATCATTACCACACAAATCTGACCACCTCCAAGGTACAAAGATTTTACTCAATGATGATAGGGTGCGAACTAACCAATCAAAACCACCTGAGTCTGACCACCGCCAAGGTGAGAAGATTGTACTCGCTGGTGTTTGGATACAATTCATCAAATCTTTACCACATGGGTTGGTTTTGCCTCAAAAATTTTATCTTTGATCTGATAGGCCAAAAACCTATATTTTCTAATTTAGATAACTCAGCTTTATATTCTTTTGCCTCAAATACCCATGGTCTTGAAATCCAAACTAGTCTAAATAGGAAAAACTAGTATTGAGAAAAGGACCTTTCTTGGGTTTTCCCTGCTTAAACATTAAAAAACTTAAAAAACTTTAACAAAGCGCTATTTATTACTTTTATTATAAAGGAAAATTCTCACTCTAAACAAAATATTTGTGGCATCCATCGGTGGATCCCACAGTTGGCTTCAAGCTTCTCTTGCTGTGGCTAAATTCCTCTTTAATTTACTTCATGGCTGAGGATTTTTAACTGGATCCTCATTCATAACACTTTCTTCTATTAAGCTTCATATTGTTTTCTCTTAACCTAGTAAAAAGCTCCTTCAGGTGTTAGGTGATCATTAAATGTCTTTCTGAACACCATGATATTGTACAAATAAAAGAGCACATTTTACATCTTTTATATATTTAAAAACATGATATAGTACTCATTGAAACGTAAATGGGGAGTTGAACAAGCCATTTGGCATACGTTTTGGTTCATACAGGCTATGGCTGGTAATCAGCGAAAACTTCTTTTGGTTTTCTGGTGACAGCTCATCAGCTAATATCCACTTGCCAGGTCCATTTCTGAAGATTACCGCGCTTTTTCAAGTCCTTTTAAGGCATCGCTAATGCATAATAGGGTATAAGAATTTTTCATTGTCTGATCGTTCAAGCTTTAGTACCCTTGACTATGAGTCGAGTCCCATCCTTCTTTCTCACTGACAGAAAGGGTGACGCCTTAACTCTTGGAGGGGCGTGTCAATCTTGCATCCATAAATTTCTAAACTTCCTTTAATGGACTTCTTCTTGGCTCTTAGAACTTTAATAAGTCTTTACTTGGAAAGTTGTGAAGCTCTCAGTGTCTGTCCTATGTACTCTTCCTTACATAAGCCATAATCATTAGTTCCGCTACTGAAAATATCTGAATAGTGATTCAAGAGTTCATTGAGTTCATGCTCTTCCTGTGCGATTGGCGCTTGAAGACCAATCTATTAAAAACCATTAGTTGAAATTGAAGCTTAAGCAACAAACTCAAAGCACAAGGGACTATGCTAAAATTTATAGTACTGCTAGAAGACAGTAACCTTAAAATTAATCGCAAAAGGACACTTTCTAATAAGAAATATAAGAAAAAATTTATAAAAGAGCACTATGTAGTATCTAGTACTGCCAAAAGCTCAACGGCATACTTTGATGTTTTTTCTTTTCTCTTTTTTCTCTCTGTCAACATCTGAAAAAAGATCCCTTTACCATTGGAATCCCGCCAAGATATTCCTCTTCCACTAGCATTCCTATAGGCGCTTTTATGTATTCTAAGCAACACTCCAAAAATGGTAGATTAGCAAGATAGTTATCCAAATTTAGTCTAAAGGAGTGAATCACTAAGACTCAAGATATTTCCTTTATAGTTTCAATTAACTTATCGCAATCAAGGTTCCAGTGGATGGCCATCATAACAATAGGATTTCATATAACAAATATTTTACGCTGTCTTGGGGATAATATAAAAATGGGAATATATAAACTGGAGTGGGTATGAATTACTAAGCCAATAGCTGTTGTGATCATTATTTAATGTAGGAGAATTTGAACCTGGTGTGATTATAGAATTGAAATGACTTATAATTGAATCTAGAGTATTGAGGTAAAAGCACTAAAAATAACTTAATAAAACTTTGGCAACTCCCTATGTAGTCAAGGGATGCGCGCTCAAAACCTCTTATGACATCAAATCCTATTTGTAATTATCAGTTAAGAATATAATTAACTAGATATTTCAATAAATAATGGCTGTTCAAACCACTTGCAACATTTCCCCCCACTTGATCAATCATCAGGTAACAAAGATAAGTGGGAATTATATAAGTTATTAAGTACTAGGGGCTGGTACCCAAAGTTTGGGTAGTGCTTCTTCAGGAACATGGTATGCACTCAATTGATAAGATGCCCCTTATTAGGATCCTTCCGAGTTTAAGCATCAGTAGATGTCTTTTCTATAATCTCAAAGGGTCCTTTCCATATATGCGCTAGTTTTCTTGTCCATAAAAAGCCATATTTGTCATAATACCAGACCAATTCACCTACACCAAATGTAGGTAAAATACGCTTGTCTTCATCATCATTTGCTCTAGCCTTAGTTTCCTGAACAGAAGAGAAAGATTAAAAAGAACTTTACAGCTGGATTAAGGTTTGCGCGAAATTATCAATGTATCCAATAGGGCTCATACTTTCTTCTGAAATACATGAATACAAAGGAGGGGGCATTGAGTGATGCTTCCCATGAAGTAAGCCAAACAGGGAGTACCCCGTGGATAAATGATATGCAATGTTGTAAGCAAATAAAGCAGAAAGCAAGAAAAGGTTCTAATAGGGCGCTTTTCCTGTAACTAACTTACTCAAATTTTTCCACCAGTGTATTATTTACCCATTTGATGGTGGCATCAGTCTCAGGGTGGTAGAGCGAAGATAGTACCCTCTATTATACACGTTAAACCAAAAAGTTTAGAGATCATTTGAGAGGTTAAATTAGTTCATTTGTCCATTAATATAAAACTGGTTAGTCATGCTGATAAAGATCTTCTAAAATAAATTTAGCCTTGGTCATGGCCCTAAGTCCCTGACTGCTATGGCCTCCACCCACTTGGTTAAAGATCAATGGCCATTATGATACATTTAAACTGACCAGCAAGTTTTGGTCAAGAACCCCACAACGTCCATAGATACATTATTCTAGGAAAAATTGGGTTTAACCAACTAAAAAATGTAGTTTACTAATAAGAAACTTCCACTTGGCATTCATGGCATCAGGTGAGAGTGTTGTGGATAACATATGACATGGAAGCCCAATAATAACAGGATCGAAGATGTTCAAACATTTTCTTATATCTACCATGGCCTGTTGCCTAATTAACAGCGATGATCAAATCCATCCGCTTGGTAGGCCTATGAAATAAAAGAGTTGTTCATCAATAACCTTATACATTTTTACATTTTTCACAAAAGTATTTTGTCTGAATTTGTCTAACATTTGTTATATATCGGTAGGCTCATTAACATATTTCTGGTTAACCATTTGTTAAATTATTAATCAGCCTTATCAGCCAGTAATTATATGATAGGAAACTGGGAAAGGCCATCCACGTTTTGATGCTTGATACCAGTTGGTTTTGAATTTCAAAATCATATGCTTATAATTTCAAGGACCAGAGGGCCAACCGTCCTTCAAACTCCTTCAGATTCTGCAATTAGCGCAAAGAAACATGGTTGGTTACCACAATAAAATGAACATTGTGGATATAAACCCAAAATTAGTTACAAGTGTTGAAATCTGGAACTTTTGTGCTCACTAGAGCTTGAGCATTGAATTTTGATAATGAAAAATTACAGGAGTATTAAAACTATTGACAGTTTTTTAAAAATTAATGGGGAAAATATAAACCACTTATAGATCTTAATTTTATAATTTTGTTAATATAAAAACTGGAGATCAAGGAGAAAATAATCATTAAATTAACGCCTTTTAGTATTTGCGCTAACTGAGGCTACTAGTGAGGTTTGAGGGAATTCAGGTTAGGCGGAGGGTAGCTTAATCTAGATAAATAAAAATTAAGCCTATCTGCGCCCTTGAAAAATTTTAACCTCAGTAAGTCTTAATTTTATATGTTAGTTCAATGGCTGGGATGACGTATTTATGGGGCAACATCTTAATAAAAAATCTTTAATCAGACATCTTGAAAATATTTTCAGTTTGGCGATTATTGGAGTTCTTTATTGATGATTGTCTAATAAAATAATTCCACTTTTCAAAAATCCCCTGCAGCTATACAAAATGGGCCACTTTTCTCTTAGGCAGTAGCACTAAAGTTAAATTAGTACTTGGGTGGGCTTCCAACTCAGTTGGCCTATTCCGCAAGGAATTTAGCATAACAATATTAACAACATCTAAGGTATTTGGGTGAGGGATAGGAGTAAGCTATTACTCCAATTAGAATTATTCTGCTAAGAGAGTTAGGATAAGAGTTTTCACAATATTTTTGGTAATATTTGACACCAATGCATTTTTACCAGATAGTTGTACATCCAATTGTCTGACACTACCCCTTCAAGAATGTTGGAGAGAATAGGGGCGTAGAAAAACTCATGTAATCAATTGATAGTAACTTCAGAAGCAAGAGATTTGATGTAATATTCATCACCCCTCTTAAAGGTAACAATGAAAGGTCCTTTCCAAATGGACCTGAGCTTCTCACTTATGGGTGTGATGCGGTCATGGTAGTATAACACCCAGTTTGATAATTGAAAGAGGTTAGAGCTGGTCTGAGCTCATTAACTGCTTGGACCTCTTTAGTGACAGTTTTTTTTAAATTGGTCATGGCCTCCAATTGTAGCTGAATAATATGACAGGTCAACTCCCTCATGGCTTGATCAGGATTGTCAGCTCACAGAAAAAATATCTTTAGCAAAGAGGGCAAGTATCCCAGTTTCTCAACAAATATAATTCAGATAGGAGACATTTTTAAGGATGTAATGATAACTGATATGATAGAACATGAGAGCACTAGGAAATAACTAATCTAAAGCAGAGGATCTGAGGTGACCATTTTTCATAATATGGGTACCAATGGTTCATTATTTCTTTCTATGGTACTGTTTGTAGAATGTTTATAGGGTGCTGAAAAGAGTTGTTGGGCTCCAATGGAGCTACCCAGAACCTTACCCGCTCTGTAATGATATTTTTACCGCTATCAGAGTAGAACCTGGGGCAACCATGGCGGGTGAAGATGTACTGATGAAGGAAAGTTGCGGTAGCTTTGGCAGTTTGGGAGGTCCATAGCTTCAATCCATTTTGTAAAATGATCAATTCCTACTAGTATATAGCGATTACCACTGGTAGTTTGGGGTAGGGGACCTACAACATTTAAACTTATCGTGTGAAAGGGTTGCTGAGGAATGTTAGGTTGATATTAGTATTAGGTCTTGAGACTGTATTGCTTTTTGCAGGTTAGGCAGGCATCCAGGACTTCAATAATGGATTTCATAATTCCCACCCAATATTACTAATTTCTAATCCATTCATAGGTCTTCCCTACTCCAGTGTGACATAAGGTAGAGTGGGCATCCATGTTAGCAGGTATTTGATCTGAAGGTCAAATATAATGAAACAAATTTGCCACTAATTTTTTGTATAAACTTCCCGTTCTCCACCTTGGTGTTGCAGGAGTGTCATATTAGCATTTTCTTAAATGTTTCATCCTCATCTTCTAAGTATCAGGGTCATAATGTACCATGCAGTCTCTCAGCTTCACAATTATTTAAATGAAGAACAGGTAACTGAGTCAACCATTTTAAATTTACAGCAAGTTCCAGCCCAGTGTTAAATCTTCATAAATAATAAATTTGGATCTTCAAGGCCTAGCGAGCCAACCGTCCAGTAGGATCCTTAATATTTTGTAGCCATTTCAACGAGGTGTGTAACTATGGTGAAGGTTGTTCCATAAAAAAAGGGATGGTAGTATTTTAAAGCGAGTAGGACAGCATGGCGCACTTTCTCTGTGACGTTATAGTTCCATTCAGCTTTCAAAAGCATCTTGCTGATATATGACACTGGATCCACGCCGTTTTCATCTGATTGAGCCAGTATAGCTCTAACGGCAAAACCAAAGGCATCAGTAAACAAAATGAAAGGTTTAATTTAGTCTGGGTGGCGTATAATAGGGTTTTTTGTAAAAATTTCTTAGAACTTCTTAAACGCATCCTTTTTTTCAACGCTAATGGAAAGGAGTGTTTTTACCAATAGTCGAAAGAGAGGCTCACTGGGCTGGGCAAACTTCAGGATGAATTAATGGTAAGATCCCATATTACCCAGAGATACCTGGATATCTCGCAGGTTTTGAAGCGGAGGCATCTTTGACATTGCTTCAATCATATCTTGTACAGGTGAATTCCCTCCTTTGAGATGGCATGTCCAAATGGAAAAAGTCTTTTGGAAGAAGGTGAACTCTGAGAGTTTTAACTTAATTCTAGAAGCACTCAAGCTTAAAAAGACTTACCTTAGATTAGTAAGATGCTCATTGAAAGTTTTAGAAAAAACCGTGATGTCATCAAGATAGACTATAACACAACTTAGCTTAAGTCCTATAGGATATGATCCATTTGTCATTGGCTTGATGAAGGCACATTGCAGAACCCTTGAGTTAACCGGGTAGTCTGAAATAAACCTTCACTACATATAAAGCTCATTTATCCTGATATTGTGAGGAAAGGTCCATTTGCCAGTATCCAGAATCCAGTCCATAGCGGAGAAGAATTCGGAGCCAGATAGTTGTGAAAGAGCATCATTGATGCATGGGATGGAATAATTTTTTTTTGTGAGTTTGTTTAATTTTCAGTAGTACATAACTACTCAGTGACCTCCCTTTTTTCTTAATAAGCAAGAGAGGAGACACCTTAGGGCTTTGGGAAGGTACTAGAAACCCAGCGTCTAGTAATGCTTAAGATTTATCCTCATTTATTTCTCATCAACCTTTGACTTATGGTAAGGTATATATTGAAATTGACTGGCATCACCAACATAGATTGTGTAGCTCAAATCTTTCACGTGCCCATAATCATTATCAACTTTAGAGAAGATATACTACAGTTATCTAATAAAGAGTGGAACTCAAGCTCGTCTGAGGTTAATCACTCTAATATTTGAACTTTAGGCATTGCACATAACAGTTTGTCAGTGGGTAGTCCCATCACTAACATAGACCTGATGCGGTTAACTTAATCATTATGATCAATCAGAATTAGCAGAACTTTTCCTATCTCATGATGTTTTTTCACGTTACAGTCTTTATTGGTAAGATTCCCCAACAGAACATGATAGGCCACTGGTAGGCAGCATATAATATTCCAGACAATATTGATGCTCTGATGACTAGCTCCATCAATACTTGTTATGTGGAATAAAAGTTCTGGTGGAATTGTAAAGTAATCTTGGTGTCAATCACCCGTTGTTAACCAGACTTAATTATATCTCCTATGAGGCATATAAAGGAATACTTTTTTGAGGCATTCACCAAATCAGGCAGCTATTCTATAATGTTCACAGACGTTGTGTAGTGCAGAAATAATGCAGAAAAAGGGTACTCAACTGAGCAAGAGTGTTTTTATTAGGTTTTTTTATTGGTTAGAACCGGGGGAACCTCATGGTTGAGTAGGGAGAGATAGCCCTGTTTCAGGATAATGATTACATTGTACTCGATCTTTATTTGGGTACCAATGAACATACATAAGTACTACTCGCTAAGGCCACACCAGGCTATGACAGGATAAGGTGCCCAAATAAATGGGCAAAGAGGAGTACGCTCCAAAAGCGCAGGTGCTGCTTGGACTGGCAGTCCCAAACTCTTAGGAGTACTATAAGTCAGGGGTCAGCTTAATCTTCTTAATGAGTTTTAAGGAGATAACGTTCACTGTGGATCCAGTGTTGAGAATAGCCAGGACCCATAATCTGTTTATGACGACATCCACTCTTGTTTTGGTTCCATCAAGGTTAGGGGAGAGAGCTAGAACCTCCTTAAGATGGAGATTCAAAGCAAGTTTTTGAGCGGTCTCAGGGCATTTATCCTGCATAGATGTAGCATATGAACACGCTGGGTAGATCAGATCAGAGAGGTAATAATCTGGTCAGCATCATTGGAGGTAAAAATAACCTCAAAACACCTCATCACTTGACGGAGATAGGTTCCAATGGGTATCATGGCCTTTTACACTTTTTCAGGGTTCAGCCAATCTGGTATCTTTATTTCAACTGGGGCTCCTAAGGCATAATATCCAACGTCTTCACAACCTCCTTCAAATTTGTCATCGGATGAGTTATTTAAGCACGTTGAAGGTTTTTATAAGAGATGGGGGAGAGACAGGCCTTTTGTTGCGAATTTTAAATCTGCTACATCAAAAACTCTGTTAGTGTGCCAGGCCAAACAGTATGCGACTGCTGGCCCATGGTGTTTCGCCTTCATAGGCTACCTTTCATTACAGGTCCACATGCAACCCACCAACCTAGAAGACCAACAACTTCATCTTAGCACAATTAACCATTTGGGAGGCACACAGCGAGCCATACACCTCTCAGGATGATTCTCAACTCTTTCATCCCATCCCCCTCAGGGTTAATCCCCATCAGTTCTTAGCTGTTGGTGGCAGGTTTGTCAAGCTCCCGTGAGGGCTTCCCTGTAGCTCCAGATATTGGGGTTGGAAGAGCTGACCACCCCTAGGTGCATTTACCCAGCACCTCTCCTTGGGGATCTCCAGTCGCACCTTTACCACACAGCCGCTTAACTACTTCAATAAATAAAGGGGGAAAAAAGAGAGATTCTATTTAAGTGGGAATGACAACTAGCTATACTATGATACTTCGCTTATTTAAAACCCATCAGCAATACAATCTGGAACCTCATCCAATCGTTATCCTTCCACAGAACTTGCTCCTTCCTAATGCGTCTTCACAAACACTGAATACTACAATTTTACTCATCCTCAGCATCAGTCGCCAGGTCAGTCATATATAAATTATCATTAATAAAATATCCTCAGCATCAGTAGCCAGTATTCAGAATCTTAAGGCGGAATCATTGTCACTCGCCTTTATAAGAACCCTCAGCATTAGAGCCAGCAATCTTATTATCCTCAGCTTAAGTCTCTGGTTTTTCCCCATTAGTTTATTTAATTAGATCATCCTTGGCTTTAGCAACCAGTGATCACAAACCCCAATTAATCTAGATTAATTTATTGACATCCTCATCTTCAGTCGCCAGTGTCAAATTAATAATAGCATTAAATCTATTGGGGATTATCCCTGATACTTTGAGTTATCTCAACCCTCCCAAACAGAAAGCACAAATCAATAACTATTTCATTGAATATAATATCAAATTAGGCTATTAATTGGCAATCACACTCAGCCAATTGACACCCCTAATTCATATATTAAGGCAGGAAATCATTCTAGTTAAAATCCTAACACCTTTCCTTGTCACAAGGATGTCCTTTTGGCGCTCAACACCCTTTTGACCGTTGGAGGAAGCGTCTCATCTTCAACGACTTTTGTCAACACCATGGATGTTATGAGCTGCAAGTTGGAGGGAAGTGATGGTAGAGTTACTGTGGTAAGCCCCTTAGAGGAGAATGTGGGTTGAGGCAAGGCCGCAACAGATTTCACAATGCAGACTTGGGGTTTAGGTGGCATAAGAGAGCATGACCCTGTCACCCATAGAGTACTATTGCCAACCTCACATGGCGGAGTGGAGTCTACATTATATCGCCCTGTAGAAGTAGGCTTTGGAAGGATAACAAGCCCAGGAGGTGCCATGGGAGTCATCGTGGACTCCTTCTGCCAAGCGACGGTTTGCAACTCCTCAATAGGTAAGACTTGGGATTGTAAACCTAAATCCTTGAGTAGTCCCAAAGCTTTAATAATCCTTTACCTCTAATAGAGCTTCCTTTATATCGCATACATTCCACGAGGAGAGTTTTACTGATATAATACGTTGGTATAAAGAAGGGTAAGGAGCTAAGCCATCCAGGATGGCAGCAACGGCGTCGTCTAGAGGTAACATGCTTTCAAGTAACAATGGCTGAGCTTCACTGTAAAATTGGTCAACAACGGTGGCAACTGATTCTCCCTCTTGCATGCTTAGGCGTATAAACGCCTACTTTTCCTTCTTAAACTCTGCATTGAGCAAAATTCTCAATGAGCGCTTCCTTGACCTTTTCCCAGGTACTAAGGGTGTTCATATAAGGATCAAATATTTATTGGGCTATATAGTTTAGGAAATGGAAGATGTGCTTTATATCTGGAAATTGGTAATTCCTTCCACAGCGGATTTGTAGACAAAGAGAAATAAAGCGATGCTACCATCACCTGGGTTAAACTCGTCTCTGAAAGGGGTTTAGAGATAGTAGGAGTGACCCCATGAGAGTTTCAAGAGGAGTGCTGTTTAAGCTTTATTAAGTCGAGATAAAGCGCTGGCTAGTTGCTGTTTTAAAGCAGCTAGAGTTAATTCAGTCGTAGCAGGCAGGTTAGGAAAGTTACTTGCTTAAACTTCCTCCATTTTATTGTTAAAGAATGTGGTGAAACAGGGCCCTAGTAGTGAGCACCACTTGCTGGAATCATAGAACTTTGGTGCTCGCAGGCGCTAGAGTCACAGGATTTCAACAATATTGCAGTTATGAGAAATTTAAACTCTTCTCCATTATCAAAAATTTTTAGGGGGAAATAACCACAGACAGAACTTAGATTTTTAGAGTAATTTTATTAATAAAAAGTGGGGTTAAACAGCGATCTTCATATTATAATTTCTCCTAGTATTTAAGGTAAGTCAGGTTTAAAAGTGAGAAGGGCTTTAAAGTTCAGAATAGGCTGAAGTTGCACAATTTGGATAAATAATAATTCAGTTAATCAGGACTCTCAAGAACCTTTCTGCCTTACCATGCTTTTGATGTGGATGTTGAAATATCAGCTTGGGATGACAAAACCATGGGGCAGCATCTTGATGTAATCTTGTCAATCAGCCACATGAAAAATGTTTTTTTTATTTTTTTTTAGTACTAGATGGTCCCAATAAAAAATGTTTTTAGTTTGTCCAATTACTGGAGTTCTTAGTTACTGATTGAGTAGTAAAATTTATTACCTCCCTAAACTTCCTTCAGCTTAATAAATAGGGATGGCTTTCTCTTAGAAGTTATCACTGAATACAAAGCCTGCTTGGGCGGACTTACCAGGGAGTCTGACTATTTTGCCTGAGGTTTGAAGGAGTTGGTATTCTATATTCAAGTTATTCAGCCAGGGATTAGGGTAGAAGTAGTACTCTGACTTTATTGATTCCACTTTGAATCGTACTAGTAATTTTGCTTTATAATCAACTTATTCACCTCTGGACTACTCTTCTCACTTAGTAGAACATGTAAATGTCTGACAGAGGTCTAGAGCTGTAAGATCTGGCTCTTCCTTTTTGGTCCAAGGTATCATCTATTTGAGGTAAAGGATAAAGAATCCTTTTTGATAATACTTAGACGTCAATAATCATTAACATCTCTATTAGAACCATCTCTCTTCTTAACTATGTTAACTATACTGGCCCATGGGCTGTGCAAGGGACCATCATTTCTTGGCGTATAAGCTTCTCAAATTCCTTATGCACCTCATTAACACTAGCTTTTCTTTTCCATATTAGCCATGATTAGATGGTCTTGCAACCTTAGTATCAACAAGGTGCTGGATCCCCACATCACATCCCTGGAAAAAGTCATCTGTAACAAGTACTTGGGAATTTTTTTATGGAAACTATCGCTTGTTCATTCTGAATTTCAGTAAATCCATCATATTGTTCATGAGAAGTGGCCACACATTTTAGTAGTGGCAACTCTGGTAAACTGAACTCTAATAGATTTCCAAACTCATTTACCTCTCAAATTTTTTTCCAGTAGATTATGATATACATTTGCAATTTTCTGTCCTTTCTTGATGTAGATGTTAAGCAGTTAAGTTGGCAAGTAACACATAGATCTGGTGACTGGACGAGATTATTCCAGGGGCAGCAAAAAGATAAATTCTTTATTGTTTCCCAAGGGAATTTGTTTCCTTAAAAGTCCTTCAGATAGCTCTAAGCTCCATACAGTGGACATCACACTTTGTTTTATAAGAGAATACAGCTTTTAGAGGCCCTAATAAGGAAGCCCTTATTCTCAGAGATAGTAGCTGGTGGACAGAAGCTTATGTGTCCCATTTGTTGATAAAAAATTGGGATACTTAATTGATATAAACAGCATTGATGAAATTATTCCTATTAGTCAGCAGATCCATTTATCTATTGAGTAGTGAAAGGGTGATGTTTTAACTAAGATAAAATGTTTTACTATAGTCTAAATCGGAATTCTAAAACTTAAGGAAGCTAGTACCAACAAAGAATTTGCAGTTAGTGTTGGGAAGAACTACATCAGTGGAAATATCCTTCAAAGAGCTAAACTCATTCATAACATGCTATACACCTCCTCACTTGTAGTACTCATAGGGCCAGATGTTTCATATCTCTGAAAATGGGCCACATCGGGAGCTATCCTCAATTGTTTTTAAAATTTAATGTATATTACATCTACAGGAGCACTGCTGTCAAAGATGACTCAAGCACAAACTTTGTTTATGTAAATATCAAATTAATTACATACTTGAAAATATTGAATCCTAATTTATTACTAGAATGTTAGGATTTTTAACTTAATTAAAAGATAGTCTTGAGCTTTTCTTCTAAAAAAAGTGAAGTTAGTATTAAAGGTCTCAATTAGTAATGAAAATTTAGCTTCTTTTAGAGAAGGTAAGGTTTGGGATTCCTCAGTATCTCTATATTTTGTGTTAACAATTTGGGTGACATAAGGTTTGGAAACAACCCATGTCCATCTTGCTTTATAGCCGCTCATTGAATTCTTGCAATGGATGACATTGTAGGGGTGTCTTTAAAGTTTATGATATAAGGATGTCTCATTTTTTCTTCATGACTCTGGGGGAAGATTGGATGAAGACCAGAAGTAGAATGTTCCCCTTCTAATTCCAAGGCTCTTTTCCCTGATTTTTCATCTTTTGTAGATCCACAAGCTTTACCCCAGGGCTTCATTTGGGACAAGAGGCTGCACAACTCCCCTTAGATTCACAGATCCAACAAGTTAACTTGGCTAGGTTATGGTGATTAAAATATCCTCAAACTTGAGGGCTGCTCTCCATGGTCCCTATACTACTTTCACTGATCCATGGGGCCGGCTGGTTTGGACTTCCACGTTTGAATGTCCAAATGTGAATTCACACCTCTTCAGGTATTCAATAATATATGTTGTATTTAAATCCTTCAAAAGCACTGGAAACAAGGAGCAATGTAGCATGAGATAGTTATTTTTGGCACCTTGGAGCGTGATTTTGATATTAAAGTCTACATGGTGTTGCTTTTCAAACTCATAACAATCACTTTAGTTACTATGATTCAATTCGAACAGCAAATTTGGATAATCACACAGGAAAGATGGGCGACTTTAATAACAAAAATAATACAACATGGGTGAGCGTCGCAGCAAGCGGTGCACTTAACGGTGCAACTAAGGGCAAGAAACGCCCTGGAGGGGGACCAGGAACCCAATCTGCAAAGAAATTGCAAACTCAGACACCATCTGGGTTTATGGTATTTACTGTAAAGCACGCACAATACATGTACATTCAATTCAACCAACCTTTATCAAAGGTGGAACATGGGATCAGACTCTTCCTTGGGGATGAGTCACTGACCCTGTGTGAGAAAACATGTGAGGCACAGCCCTCACTTTTTTCTCACGCGGTGTACGTAGCCATCAACAACATGGGCTGCAGCTGGATCAATATTGGTTTTGAAACAGCCAATGAAGCCGATGACAGCAAAAATCTGCGTGGAAATTGCCCTCCCTGAGGGCAAAAAATGTGCGCACCGCGCGCACCAGATGGAACAAAGCAAAAACTTTGTTCATTTCCTTTGACTCGCTCCCCACCAACCTTCCTCATAAGGTAATCGAGGAGGAGCTCTGCAAAGGTCTTGTGGCCTACGGAGAAATCCAACAACTCGAATTACAGCAATTTTGCTTAATGCCCAACCTGTGCATGGGCAAAGCTATCGCTGTAATCAACCCCTTCCCAGAAGTGGAAGAGGATTTATCCTGAATTCCCCGCACAGCAGAATTTCACTTTGCAGATGGGGGCCAGTTGGCTGCATTCCGAGTTACACTGTAACATGCACCACCCATTTGCAACCACTGTGGCTCACTGGGCCACAAGGAACATGCATGCCCTGTAAAAAGGGCTTAATGGAAAATGATTTTTGTGAAGAAGCTATGGACGAAGATAATAAAAACTTCGCCAAAATGACTGATGGCCACCACCCATTCCGCTGGGGTGAAGATGGACTATACTCCATCGTGGACTCAGTTACAAGTAAACAGCGTAAAGCAGCACAAAAAGCCCGCAAGAGAGCAGCGGCTGAAGCGGCGGCACACGCGGAATCTGCCATTAACCACGGACAAATTCAGGAGGATATTTCAGATATTCACCGAACCAACCAATCAGAACAATATGCCCAGGTCAAAAATTTTCACAGTAACCAGACTGAGCCACAAAGCGTCATCAGTCATGTACATACTGAGGAACAATGCAACCGCAATTTGGGTGAAAATGCGGTGCACAATGCAACAAAGTTGAACCTTCAAAATATAAAATCCAATCAACAACCCGCATCAAATCAACATGAGACCTGTGCAGGAAAAGTTGACACAAATGCAAAAAACCGCAATTCCCTTGAATCATTGGGTCAGATCAAGGGAACCAACAATGGCAGTGAAAGAGTTGGAGTACAGATGTGGAGCATGGCCAAAATGAGCCGCGGTGGGATAGGACCAGAGGGTCCTCCCAACTGCTCCTGAGGCGCCGCAGGCACCTCAGTGTCAATAGGGACGTTAAATATTGCGGGAGCCAGGGCTCATATGTCCCAAGCCAAAAAGCTGGCACTCCTGTGAAAACCTCTTGTAGACATCTTGGCCATCCAAGAAACCCACTGCCTACAAGGGGAAGAAGAATCCTGGTCAACCAGGGTCGCACCATCACAATCAGTATGGACGTCTCACTGTGGGGTGATAGTCCAAAACAACAAAAAATTTAAAATTACAAATTCATCATCACACTTGCATGGTTGAGTCCTGGTAGCAACAATCACATGCCAAGATGAAATAATTTCATTAGCATGTATCTACGCACCGTGCACTGCAACTGAGAGAAAAATTTTTTTGAAAAAAATTTCCTCCCTCACCCTCCCACCAGATATCATCATGTTAGGTGATTTCAACTGCTGGGATAACCCCAATACAGATTGATGGCCTAATCCCAGGGGATACCCACCTGGACACATTGAATATCGCACAATGAAGGCATCTCTTGGCTTACAGGATGCTCTTCCTCCAAATTCACCAATCCTTCCCCATATGACAAGACCCAACATATGTGAGGGACTGCTCATATCAATGAGTCGTATTGACCACATCCTCATCCCACAATCCCACCACTCAAGAATCTCTAAATTTACAAAAAAGATCAATTTTTCTGATCACCAATTAGTTACAGTGCAGTTAGCACCAACCCAATCCCACACACAGGTGTCGCCTTGGAGAAAGCTTTACCCAGAAAATATAAGATTGCCTGAGATATCTGATTGAGTTGAAAACAAGGCTACAAACCCAGAATTCACAGCCCCATTCACTTCAGATCCCATTGGAACATGGGAAAATTTTTAAAAAAGATTGAATCAACAAAACCTGACATATTGCGTCATGCAAGTACACCGCGGACACAGCCACAATCAAGCGTACCTTGGCAGAACTAGACCACCTGGAAATAAATACTCCGAGATCTGGCTATAGCCCTAATTGGGGATGAAAATAGGCAGAAATTTCAGCCTGACTTACCAATCTCATCTTTGAACACCAACACAGAATCAAAGTATCGAACAAAGGTAAGCTCATAAAGGAAGGTGAAACCTGTTTGACATACTTTTTCTGCCAATTCCACTCCCGTGGAAACCAGCCCACTTGCACACAGGTCCGCAAGACCAACGGCACCATGGCAACTGACCCTGAGGAGGTCAAGGCGGAAGTACGTCGCTATTACACTGAATCATATCATGATATGCAACAGATCCACAAAAAATTAAAGAATTTATTCAAACTGCCAAGACACAAAGTACACCACCAAATTACAATATACTATCCCTTATCACACAGGAGGAGCTTTGGGAAACAATTCGCGGTGCACCACGTAGGAAAGGCCCATGGCCTGATGGGATACCCTACGAATTTTAAAGAAAATATTTTCAACAAATTGCCCCCCTCCTATTGGCGTCAATGAACCAGAGTTTGTTGGAAACACGCCTATTACCTGGAGGCCATGAATCCTATGTTATAACCTTGTATAAAAAGGGTGACAAGTTGGACCTGGCCAACTGGCGCCCAATTGCACTCTCCAACACTGACACAAAAATTCTAACAAAAATTCTAGCAGCTAGATTAGGCGCAATTGCATCTGACGCCCTATCACCCAACCAGTTTGGATTTATACCAGGGCGTTCAATCTGGAACAACATACACCCTGTTGCAAACATTTGCCAATCCAAAGCAACTGGTGCCCTAGTCTTCTTGGATCAGGAAAAGGCGTATGACTGTGTTAGCTGGCCATACCTAAATTAATGTCTACATGTCTTCAAACTCCCACCAAGATTCATAAAATGGGTGATGCTCCTAACAGAATCTGCAACCATGGCTTTATGCGGCCCTAGATTCCTAACAAACAATATCAAGCCACACAGAGGGCTCAAACAAGGGGATCCCCTCAGCCCACTGCTATACAATTTCAGCTTTGACCCGCTCCTCCGAGTAACTGACTCACGTCTCATGGGGATAACCGCACAAGGACAACCAACAGTCAAGATACTGGCCTTTGCAGATGACTGCATAGCAGGTATAATAAACAATGAAGATGCCCGACAGCTGGAACACACTCTAGAGGAATACTCTAAGATGAACAATGCATCTCTCAACAGAAGGAAGACAGAAATCATCCTCTTAGGCAAATACACAAACAATTGGGCCACAACAAGAGCCTCACACCAACACTCGAAGAAAAAACTCAAATATTTTACCCTTTGCAACACCTCCCACCACCACTCCTGTCCGACACCTTGGAATCTGGCTAGAATCAGGGGGATATGCTAATGAGACAATGGAAAGTAACCTGTTACAACGGGTATCCAAACGCGTCGCCTCCCTCAAGGGAAGAACCCCAGGACTAACAGGACGAGTTACAGTTGCTAACTCGCTCATCCTCCCAATACTGCGGTACCAAGCCCATGCGATAGCCTTCTCACCTACCTACTTTATAACCTCAATTCGCGCGCTTATCCAGGGCTGGTTGTGGCCTGGCTCTCACCCTCCTATACGGATGGAAACACTATTTGGCCCACGCTAAAGCGGAGGCATGTGACTAATAGATTTTGAGAGCCATGCCAATCACATCCTAGGTACCTGGATAAAGGAAATCCTTGCTCCAGACCTCCCGCAACAACATTGGTCCAGAGCAGCAAGGACTAACTTTGCACAGGCGCTCAAATTAACCAACCCACATAGTCCACCCAGACTACCTTCATACCTTGCCAAGCACCCTACTGCAACGGGTCCACATGGAACCTCCCCTCATCTCAAACATATTCTCCAAACTATCTGCCATATGGGATGAACCATAGAGAACATGGGTACTATACAGGGAAGGGGACGACCCAGCCCCCAATTCAAATTAAGAAACCCAGAAAACCACCCCCAGAGGGATATGCTCGCATCAACCCCAAGCATAGCTAGGATAGAATACCTAGATATGCTGGACATTCCCTATGATTTAACCACACATAAAGCAATGTGGAAAATGACACACCACCCACTCCTACAACCAAGGATAAGAGCAAACGCCTGGCGCTGTTTGAGAAGGATCTATAGGACGGCGGACCACTCCAACTTCCTCCACAAAACGTGTGCAGTATGTGGAGGGGAGGGATCCCTACATCACCGCCTAAAAACATGCCCCCCAACCAAAGCTATATGGCAGGAAGTCGCACGCCTACTCAAGATTCAAAACGAACATGAATTCTTGATATCAAAGAGTATCTTTGCGCTCCAGATCGAGTCACCAATCCCATCTACCCTCCGCTCCCTAATAATACCCATTGCAATGTGGACAATACACACAATTGCATTAGATGCGTTCAAGGGCACGGTCCCAACCATTTATGGGATTATTAACAGATTCCATGTCCGCTTACTAGAGCACTTTCAAGCCTGGCTCTATGAATATATGAGACCAAGACAAAAAGCGCTCATAGAATCATGGTTCCCACTCTGGTTCCTCCACACAGACCCTTTCCTTCACACCTGCTCCATAGCAGGGGAAACCCCCTCGGAGTAGTGCACCAACCCACCCATACCTGGCAGTCCCGCTGGCAACAGGGGTAACTTGAGTACCCTGGGGTGCCCAATTTTTATATTTCTTAGTTATTCTCTTTGTTTCACATATATTCGGTAATGTCTGTCCCCTGGTCAGCTTACCTCGGTTAAATAAAAAGTCTACATGGTGTTGTGGGTGAGCCCATGAATAGTGTTCCTGGTCAGTCATCACTTAATGGAATTAATATCAACAACAGCCCTGAAACCGGTGGCAGTACTGGTGACCAGGCCATTGCAAATGAGGGCGAAAGATCCCTTTTATAGGCACCAATGTCCTAAATAATTTTCCTTCCAGCAATGACGTCATGCGAAATATTTTTTGCCCGTCACTTTGGATATTTGTTAAATAAGGACGACGACGTTACCCAAAATTCAATATGAAATATGATCCCCTTTTATACCTTTTGGGGTCTGAAATTTTTTAGTTCTGCTGATGATGCCCCAATGAGCAAACCAAGTTACGCCAGTGACAGTATCAGATGATCAAATGAGCATATTACCAAATCAGGTAGTCACCTAATTTTCAAGCAACTCAAGGCTATGATACGAGGAATTTGTAGGAGCACCACCACTTGAACCCAATTTTGAGATGCATATTGTCAGATGTATTAATCAACTAATATCCAGAACGACTACAATGAGCCAAATTTAGAGGAAGGACCAAACCCAAATGCCCTGAGCATCCAGGTTCAGGGGTAACCCCTGAGAGAAGAAGCTTGCAAATATAAGAACTAGAACAAATGATTGAACATGCTAAAGCACCAATCAGCCGCCATCTGAATAGAAAGATCTGGAAAAATTCTCTATTGAAACCCTAAATTTCCCCTATTCTACAATATCCTATTCATTTATATCTTATTTTTCCCTTGAAGTATATAAGACTTCACTTTTTATTTTAATAGAAACCTTTCTTTAGAATATTAAATTAATTACTTTTTTAACTTGTGTTGTATCAAGTTAGTACTCAACAGTATCTAGTCTGTGATTAATAAATCTGAAGTAATCAATTGGTATCCAGTCTGGGTTTAACCTGTCACAAAAAGACACTCTGATGAGGTTACCTTGGTGCTGATAAAGCCAAGGAAGAGGTTGGAATAGTTCCCATTGAGTCAGAAGCCCAACGTATGTCAACAATGTTAAATAGTGTCAGGAAGCTTTCCAAGAGCGCAAGTAAGTCATACAAGCATTGATGCACCAAGGTGTAGCATCTGAGGAGAGTCTGCTTAAAAAGCTGTTGTGATGTTAGCAAAGGTTGTCTGGTGCCTAATCTGTGTAAGTAGATCCCCTTTGCAGAGAGTCAGCCTCTAAAGTTTATGAGCTGAGGTTAGCGCGCTGACTTTGGTGCTCACTACAGTGGTGGCACCATCATGCCCTAGCGATTATCATGATAGTTCTTCTATGCAAACTGACAATGATGTGGATATAGAGGTGTATTATGGAGAGGGTGGAGAGGATTTCTCTGAACTCCTGGTGAGGGAAGAAAATGCCATCCACACTAGATTCCATACCCTGTGTCGCGATTCCAATATGACTGGATGACAAAGCCCTAAGCTAATATGGAGGAATGAATGGAATCTGGTGGAATCGAACTGGTACTGGTATTTTAAGTGCTACAAAATGAGGCATTCGGCGAATCAAGAGGATTTATGCCGAGATTTGATAAAAATGAGAGTAATATGAAAAGAGAAGCAGAAGAGAAGAGTACCAAGTTGAGGATGCATTTGTCTGGGGAACCAAGGTATAAAGAGTCTGATGGAAGATAAAAGGGGGAAGTTTTTGGACAAGGAAAGGAGCGCGCAGATAAGTCTGCAATTGATATTAAAAATAAAAGGTCAAAATAAGGGGCGATAGCTCCATACATATTTCATTGAGTTTTACTATAAATCGGTGATCCTCATATCATCCAATTTGGTTGCTCAGTGGCTCATACCCTGTGCAAAACCAACTCGGCAGAATCAAGCTCAATCGCCAAGAATTAACAGTGGTGCTCACTACAGGGGGCCATTGATCAACTAATCACAACTTCATCAATGTACTCATGGCGCAACCAGCTTGCTCTGATGAGGTACTATCCCCGGTGGTTGCAATAACTCACTATGGGAACTGAAGCTTGCTGTGGATACCTTACTTCAGGCGCAAACAGTTTTGTTCCAGGAGAACAAGAATATTATTGAGCAGCTCAACCATGCCTTCCGCCAACTGCTTCTGGTGATTGACCATGCCAACCAACTTACCAACCTTTTGAGTAGCATGATGGAGCGGCTAGACTGTGCAGAGTATAAATTAGATAAGGTCGTTAAAGAAAAAGAAATCTGCAGTGACAGGCTGCCCTCATTTAACTGTGATGGTAACATACATGGGTTTTTCAAGCGGTTTGAGTTTGCCATAGAGGGGGATTCCAATCAACGAAAAGCTAAACTATTGTTATCTGCATTTGATGTTATAAGTGCTGATCAGGTTACTTGTTATCTTAAAGACAGTACTGTAGCATACCAAGAGGTGAAGGTGACTGTAATTCGCCTGTTTGGGGGCAAAGCGAAAATGGCTCAACACAAGGCAGATTTTTTAACAATATCTTTTCAAAAAATGAGTCTTTAACACAGTTTGCGGAGCAATTCACTAATGAGGTTCATGTGTTGTTGGGTGCCAATGTCTTATCTAATGAGGAGGTGGGTATAGCAATGACGGCAGCTGTCAAACCATATTGGGAGCTTTATAATGCTATGTCCCATGTGCTGAATGGGATACAAACTCATCTGAATTGTGAACGCCTTACATTGGCTCTCCACCACAAACAGCGCCCCCAACGTAGCCTGGAAAGTCGCTGTTGCCCCCACTCCAACCCTTGCAGCATTTAGGCCGCAGTGACTGGGTTATCAGCCACTGGAACATATTCATCTCTCACTTGAGTCAACAGACCCTTTCCAGCCTGAGTATGCTTCACTAGTTTGTCTGCGACCTTGGAACTTTCCTGGCAACATTCAACCTAGTTCTTCCGCCCCTAACTATATACGCGCACCTTTTATGAATACTTGCTTAAAGTGCAGACATAGAGGGCATTATGCAGCCAATTGCCCTAGCCACCCACGTGTGTTTGCAATGCCAACAAAGATAATCAAGCAGGGAAAAGCTCGAGTGGAGTAGAGACGGGATGCTCTATCTCCGCTAAGTCCAATTCACTTGTCCCCAACAATCCCCAACCATTTTTTTGGGAAAAAATTGAGCCTCAATCGGATGATTTGTTATACCATCAGCTCTCATTGGATGCCCCTGCTTCCACTTCCATGAGTAAAGGCTCACCCCATCAGGCCAAGTTTCACCAGGACATGCAGAAGCCATATGCGTGGCAGATCCTGGAACAGACTGACATTAGCAAACTAGATCCTTCCCTGAACGTCAATCCTTTAGTAGGGGTTACCATAGCCATTCCAGAAGAGAAAATTGCTAGTGAGTATCCTCAAGTCAGCAAGGGCATTTCTTCATTTTTGAGTAGCACAAAGCCCTTGAACGTACAAGCAATACACACCAATAGTTCTTCTTACTCAGAGTGTACTTATTGCAACGTATTCGTTCAAACATGAAAATCCGCGTTATCATAGACATGGGAGCACCTGTGAACATAGTCTCCACTTGGTTGGTGGCTAAACTTATGTTGAAACCAGATGTGGACCATAGCGTAGTATATGGGACCGCGGGAACACAAAGCACAGTGTTGGAAGGAGCATATAGCGCGTTGATTCTACAATTTGGGTCAGTCCAGGTGTCTTCTCCAGCGGTGGTTTTGCCAAATAACCACTACGATATGTTAATTAGCGCAGCTTTCATGAGGAAATTTGGCGTTGTGATAGATATGGCGGAAGAAACCCTTACCATATTTATTCAACAAATTCCAGTATATTTTTCCTCTGGTGGAATCCCAACGGATCCAGTCCACTCCAGTCAGATCAATCTAGCATACAGTGACGGAGTGATCCTTGTTTGCTGCCAGCAACTGAGTTGGCGGACCAAGATCCTCCCCAACCAGATATATAAGTATAAGGGAATCCCGCTTCGAGCAACGCGCCCTTTAAGCTTACCATCTGGACACCAGGGCATAATAGGGACTGGGCTCAAAATCAAAGTCCTTAAGGGGCTTTATGGAGAAATCCTGGCGCCTCATCAGCACTCACAGCTCGAACCACATGTGGCTCCAGGGTTATTGTTTCCTGGGAAAGGGAGGTGAAGGTGCTGCTTGAGAACCTACAGAAGGAGACAATAACAAATTAGGCGGCACCAAGTGGTGGCTTACCTACATTTTGTCCCTATGCGGAAGTTTGTCATAATTATGACTTTGGCTCATGGGAAGATCTTAGATTGCCAGCTCGCTCCTCATTCAGCATACTGACTGTAGTACCATGGGAAGCGCTCACGGGATTATCAGCGGAACAATAAGATAAGGCTATGGCCTTATTTGAAAAGTATTGGGATATTTTCGCTAATAATGATCATGACCTGGGGTGCGCTCAAGGGGTGGTACTTTGATATATATGTGGGATCACCCTCCCATTCGTTCCCAACCCATTAGACTTTCAAAAGCAGTGGAAGAGGTTGTCTCTGACAAAGCAGATAAACTTATTGAGCAAGGAATGTTAGAACCGTCAAACAGTCCGTGGGCATCACCTGTGCTCATCATAAAGAAGAAGGATGGCACAAATTGAGTGGTTATTGACTATCATAAACTCAATAATGTAACAAAGAAGGATTATTACCCTCTTCCGCGGATCAATAATGCATTAGACCAATTAGGTGGGGCGAACTATTTTTCCACCATGGATCTGATCTTGGGGTATTGGCAGATCAAATTGCCATTAACAGAGCGGGAGAAATGTGAGATCATCACCTCAAGAGGATTGTTCCAGCTGACGCACATGCCGCAAGGGTTGTGTAACACTCTGGATAAGTTCCAGCATGCCATGGATACAATTTTAGGTGATTTAAAGCTGTCCTGCATCTTAGTTTACCTTAACGACATCAATATGTTTTCTCGGACATTTACAGAGCACCTAGACCACTTGGAGCAAGTGTTTTAACGCCTCGCTGCTGGTAATATCAAAATTAAGCCTTGAAAGTGCCATTTCTTTAAGGAGCAATTAGAATACCTTGAGTATGTTGTGGATTCACATGGGCTTAAACCACAGCCAGCTAAAGTAGAAGCGATAAGCATGATGACTTGCTAGTAAATAAGCGGGACATTCAAGTGTTTCTGGTAATGGTTGGGTATTACCAACGGTTCATTCCCAATATCGGCTGCATCAGGGCCCCACTTTCCGAGCTATTAAAGAAAAACGCTTCTTTCAATTGGACAGAACGATGTCAGAATGCTTTTGATGTATTGCATACCACATTAGCAAGTGCACACATTTTGCAATACCCCAACTTCAATAAGCCATTCATAGTGCAAAAAGATGCCTTGCTCTCCGCTATAGGGGCAGTATTTACTTAGAAGGATGATGATAGCGTGGAGCATCTTGTTGCCTTCTGTAGTAAAAGTTTGAACTGTCATGAACGGAATTACACCGTTACTGAGCAAGTAATGTTTAGCGGCAATTTATGCTCATAAACAGTTTTGAGTATACCTGCATGGGGTACGATTCCAAGTCATAATGGACCATGCTTCCTTGAGTTGGTTGCAGAATCTGCATGAACCAGAAGGGCGGCTCGCACATTGGGCGTTGTACTGCAAGCATATGATTTCAAGATTTTGCATCAACTGGGAGAAAAACATCAAAATGCGGATTGTCTCTCTAGGCTGCCAACAGTTGCAATCACAGCGGATTAACTGACATAATGTATGAGAAGATGGTGGTATTTAAATACCAGGATGAGCCGCCGCATGTGATCAAGGTACTAGATAGACTTCAGGCAGATACCTTTCTACGTGAGGGAGAACTATATAAGCGGATTGGCGACCAAACGCTGAGTTTCCCTAAGCCTTCAGCCCGACCCTCACTAATTATGGATGCTCATTGGTCTGTTGGCTATGGAGGACTGTGGAAGACACTAGAATTCTTGTGACCCTAATACTTCTGGGAAAGCATGCATTACGATGTTAAAAAAACAGTTAGTTGCTGCCATCAGTGTCAAGTAGAAAAACCTTTCCACAAGAAAACCACCTACCAACAAGTAAAACCCTGGTTTGCATGGCACACCGTTTCCATTGATGTAGTGGGACCTCTGACAAATAGTGCCAATTGATCCAAGTATATAATTGTCACTATTAATCACTTGACCAGATGGGTGGAAGCCAGGGCTGTTAGCGACTTGGGTGCGGTCACCACTGCCAAGTTCATTATGGAGTGCATTATACAGCAGCATTGCTGCCCGCAGTTCATTCTGACAGACAAGAGAACCAACTTCAATTCGCATATTCAGATGAAGTTAAATGAGTTGATGGCTATTTGCTGGGTTTTGACCACCCCCTATCATATGGAATCCAATGGGATGGTGGAGCGAGTCAATGGAACCCTAGTGAACATACTCTGCAAATTGATAGCAGATCGGCCCTCAGAATGGAGTGCTCTTCTACCTACTGCTGTATTCTCTTATAATATCAACTATCATTCGGCCACTGGTAAGAGCCCGTTTAAACTGCTGTATGGTCAACATCTGGCTTTGCCTGCCTTGTTATATTCATGTGTAGAGGACACTGGTGGGGTGAATCCTCAGCGATATCTGAATCAACTCACAGATACTTTAATCAAGTTGCAAATGGAAGCCTATTCCACAAGTCTAGCAAAAAAAATCCGCAACCAGGCAGCTGACCAGAAGCGATGGAGTGATCTTACGTTGTTTGCTGTAGGGGATTACGTTTTATTCCACGATCAGCATGGATTCAGATGATAAAATAAGCTCTCTGACATTTGGGTATGCCCATTTGAGATTATTGAGAAGACTGGTACAGGTGTCTACACCATTAAGGAACCTGCTGAGGGTTGGGTTATCAACTGAGTCCAAATGAAGTTCCTTCAAGCATACAAACAGTAAGAACCTATCATCCAGTCAAGGAGGGGTAATGTAACGATTCCAATATGACTGGATGATAAAGCCCTAAGTCAATATGGCGGAATGAATGGAATTTACTGGAATCAAACTGGTACTAAAATTTTAAGCGCTTCAAAATGAGGCATTTTACAAATCAAGAGGATTTATGCTGAGATTTGATACATATGAGAGTAATATGAAAAGAGAAGCAGTTAAAAGAGTACCAAGCTGAGGATGCATCTGGCTGGGGAACCAAGGTATAAAGAGTCTGATGGAAGATAAAAGGGGGAAGTTTTTGGACAAGGAAGGGAGCGCGCAGATAAGTCTGCAATTAATATAAAAAATAAAAGGTCAAAATAAGGGGCGATAGCTCCATACATATTTTATTAAGTTTTATTATAAATTGGTGATCCTCATATTGTCCATTTTGGTTGCTCAGTGGCTCATACCCTGTGCAAAACCAACTTGGCGGAATCAAACTCAACTGCTGAGAATTATCACCCTGAAATTTGAAGTGCACAATTTTCATAAAGATCTTAAGCTTGTCAAATAGACCGTTAAAAAGCTTGTTGACTTTTGGCGGATTAGGGTGTTTCCGCTGAACTGGTTGCACAGGGTAAAAACCACTGAGCAACGGACAAGCGATATGAGGATTGTTGGCCTTCAATATAAATAATAATAAAGTTATTAATAAGAAGATTTTGCACCTATGATACCAACTTATTTTTTAAAAACTTAATGGCTAATTCTGTAACTCTTCCTACTCTCCTTTTTTTCTCATAAAACCTCTCCCTTCTCATTCTCTTACTCAACTATTAATCTTTGGTATTCCTTGGAAGATTTAACATGCTCCGCTTAGTAAATCCCTATTTGCTACGATCTAATGGTTTTATTTGAACATTGAGACTCCTTCGGAATTCCCCCAATTTGCTAAGCCATTATTTCTTCGATTAGACAATTTTCATCAACCTATCAATTGCTCAATCTTAAGGCTTGCCTTAAACCTAATAAACGATCCTCTGGAACTATAGTTTATTGTTCAGTCATATTGGAGTCTTGACAATATTTCCCCTTGACTGGATGATAAGCTCCTATTGATTGTATGGCCAAAGGAACTTCACTTATACTTGGTTGATACTCTGACCACCCGCAGGTTCCTTAATGGTGTAGGCATCAACACCAGTCTTCTCAATTATTTAAAATGGTCTGATCCATATAGTGGCAAGCTTGTTGCTTCTTCCAAACTCATGTTGGTTGTGGAGCAGGACAAGATCTTCTACCCTGAACTGGGGAAGGCTGCTACATCTACCTTGGTCAGCCGCCTGATCCTGGATCCTCTTGGCTAGACTAGTGGAATATGCTTCAGTTTGGAGTTTTATCTGTGCATCTGATAAGGTAGACAAATAGAGGTGGGTTCAACTACACTGGTATCCTCTACATAGTAGTAAAGCAATTCAGGTAGTACTGGATGTCATCCATAGAGCAATTGGAATGGACTCTTACCAGTTGCTGAGTAGTAGCTGATATTGTATGCAAAGACAGCGGTGGATAAAAGGGTGCTCCAGTATGACAGCCACTCATTTAGGAACTTGCATAGAATATTTACCAAGGTCCCTTTGACCTGTTCCACCATACTGTTAAATTCAGGGTGGTAGAGGGTAGTTAAGACCCCGCAGATTGCCATGATCTCGTTCAACTTGGCTAATATATGCAATGTGGAATTGGTTCCATTGTCTTTGAGGGTAAATTGTGGACATCAATGTCGTTGTATAACACACTCCAGGATAAACTTGGCGGTGGTAACAGCCCCTAAATCATCAATCGCCCTGCTTGCACACATCTTTTCAAAAATGGTCAATGGCTACTATTTTATACTTGAAGCAATTTGCACCAGTTGGCAGAGGCCCCACCACATCCAGAGAAACAGTATGCCATGAAAACAGAGGCTTAACCAGCTGGTAGATGTTCTTCTGGTGGAATGGTTTCTTCACTTGGCACTGATGACAGCATCTAACCATTTCAAGCACATCATGGGGCATACTCTCTCGATAGTAACAGGACTTCAAAAATTCCATCGTTTTCTGCAACCCTTCATGGCCTATCGCTCTATGAGCATCCATAATAATTGCAGGTCTAGCTGAAGGTCTCAGGAAAGTCAGCATTAATTCATTAATCCACTTATACAATTCCCCATTGCGCATGAAGGCATCCTGTATAAGCTTATCCAACACTTTAATCACTCGCAGTAGTTCATTGTGATATTTGCCCACAATCATTTTTATATAAATTATGTCCACCAAGTCCGCTGTAATGGTTACAGTTGGTAAGCGTGAGAGACAGTCCACGTCATTGTGTTTCGCCCATGGCCAATGTACAATCTCAAATTCATATGCCTGGAGCTTCAGGGACCATTGTGCAAGTCACCCTTCAGGTTCCCGCAGATTTTTCAGTCACCGCAAGGATGCATGGTCTGTGACCACTTTGAACTTAACCCCGAGGAGGTAGACTCAGAATTGCTTATATGCATATATTACCGCTATGCACTCCCACTTAGTCATGGTGAATTTACGTTTAGGCCCTGTTAAACTTTGGCTACAATATGTGACGGGATGCTCCACGCCATCATTATCCTTTTGGGATAGCATGGCTCCTATGGAGGAAAGGGAAGCATCTGTTTGTACAATAATTTCTTTCTCAAAATTTGGGTATTGTAAACAGGCGCACTATCCAACGTGGTTTGAAAGACATCAAAAGCGGTTTGACATCATTTCATACAATTAAAGGTAGCATTTTTCTTTTCTAACTCAAAGAGCGGAGCCCCAATACAGCTGAATTTGGGAATAAGCTGCTTTAATAACAGATCGACCATCAAAAACATCTGTATATCCCGTTTGTTACCTGGATGAGTCACTTTGCATATAGCTTCTGCTTTGGCTGGCTGAGGACTGAGCTCTTTGGAGTCAACCACAAACCCAAGGTATTCCAACTGCTCCTTAAAGAAGTGGCACTTGCAGGGCTTAGTTCTAATGTTGGCTTCAGAGGGTTGGCGGAACACTTGTTCCAATTGAGAGAGATGATCTATAAATGTCTGTGAGAACATTTTAATATCATCAAGGTAGATTAGAACGCAAGACAGCTTTAAATCACCCAAAATAGTGTCCATAGCCCGCTGAAACGTATCTGGGGCGGTGTAGAAACACTGTGGCATACGTGTAGGCTGGAATGACCCTTTTGAGGTGATTATAGCGCACTTTTCTTGTTCCATCACTAGCAATTAAATTTACCTGTACCTTGATATCAAGTCCAGAGAGGAGAAATATTTGGCACCGGATAACCAATCTAAAGCATCGCAAGTTCATGGAAGCGGGTGCAAGTATTTTTTTATAATGCTGTTAAGCTTCTGATAATCAATTACTGCTCAATTAGTGCCATCTTTCTTCTTTACAATTTACACTAGGACACCCAGGGACTCTTTGATAGCTCTAACATTCCCTGTTCAAAAAATATATCTATCTCAGCAGATACAACTTATACCACCGCCTTGGAGTGACAGATAGGTCTTGACCAAATAAGAGGGGCATCCCCATGTCCAACTGATGCATGATACCATGTAAACATCCCAAGTCATGATTGTCAGATGCAAATATAGTTTGGATTTTGCTATCAGATCCATTACCCAGTCCTAATGATCTTCTGACAGCCCAGTTAGAGCCTCCCGCAGAACCATAGTCATTATGCCAAATGAGTTTTTCAATGGTAGGCCGAGATTGTTACACAAACCAGTGTCATGTATCCGATGAAACTCATCAATTGGAACCAGATGCAGATAAGCCACCACTTGATGCCTTTGCATGTTCATAATTTCCTTCTGCAGGTTAGCTATCAACACCTTCACGTCCCCCTTCCCTGGTAACAGAAGCCCAGGAGCCACATGGGGTTCAAGCTGCAATTGCTGATAGGGTCCCATAATCTCACCATACTTAATCTCTGGGATATCTATTTCAAGCTCTATCCCTATACTGACCTTATGCCCAGAAGGTATGCTTAAGGCAATTGCAGCTTGCAGCAGAATACATAATACTTGTAAATCTGATTAGGAAGCGTTCAGACCTCCGCTTCATCCGCTAATGTTGAATAGTAATCACCCCTTCACTGTATGCAAGATTAATTTGGCTGGAGCGATGGAGCCTTTTGGGATTCCTGTGGAGGTGAAGTAAATGGGGATATGTTGGCCTAGAAAGCTAATGGTTTCTTCTGCCATATTGACTATGGCCCCAAACTGCCACATGAATGCGGTTCTAATCAGCACTTCATAGTTGTTATGAGTAAAACCACAGCAGGAGCAGACGCCCCAACCAACCCAAACATCAAAGGCAGCGCTCTGTAAGAGCCCTCCAACACAGTTGCTTTGTGCCCCTGTGGTCCCATACACTACTCGGTGTTCCACATCAGACTTCAGCGGAAGCTTGGCTTCAAGCTTAGTAAAAATTATATTAAAATGAGTGCTGATATTGATAATCGCCCAAATCTTGGTATTTTGTACAAAAATGTCACAGTATGTACACTCCAAATATGATGAACTGTTAATGATTATTACATAAACCTCCAAGAGCGTTTGGTTATTCAGAAAATTGAGAATACCAGCGTTGAAATGTAAATATGACTGAGCAATTTTCTCTACTGGAATCGCCAAATCCACCCCTTCTAAAGCTGCGACATGTGTGAAAGATTCGACACTAACTGTACCATTCCGCTCAAGGATTTGCCAGATATATGGCTTTTGCACCTCTCAGCGGAACTACATATCTCCGTTAAAGGGCTCTCTCCCTTGGCTTGAGGCCAATATATTGTAAGGAATCTGTTGAAACAATAAATCGGTGGAAGGTTCCAAAACTGACCTCAAGCGACTCATAGGAATCCTTAGGGAAATTTTATTTGAGTTAGCAGAAGTAGAGCGTCCCATCTCTACTCCACTTGCCCTTTTCTCTGTTCGTTTAAAGCAATAGTAGCTTCATGGACATCTAGTTTTCAAGCATCTAGTCACATAATGGCCTCGTTGACCGCATGAGAAACAAGCATTAGTAAACGGCACACGTCTTTGCATCCACTCATAGACCCAAGTCTGAAATTAGTTGCTGGATTATATTGTGGCTGAGGGCAAACAGACTGAGTAAAATAGGGGCGGAAAGGACCTGCCAGAGCGTTAAGTGGATGAGTATTCCTCAGCAGATTATAATCAAGTCGTTGCTGTCCCATATTCTGTGGGTATTTGGTAGAGGTTGCAAGGGCTTTCCGTTCCACATTGTGAACACTAAAAGTGGAAGATAGATGGCATAAATGACTAAAAGTTTTTAGTAGCTCCGCATCCTTGTCAAGAAAGTATGACATAGCAGTATACAGTTCTTGGTAAGGCTTGACTTCCGCCATCATTACTAGGCCCACTTCCTTGTTAGATTAGATATTTTCTCCCAACAACACATGAGCCTCAGCTGTGATTTGCTCCGCAAACTCCACTAAGAACTTATTCTTTTGGAATTTTATTGTCAAAAACTCTGCCTTGCGTTGAGCCATTTTTGCCTTGCCCCAAACAGACGGATCATGGTTACCTTCACCTCCTGATACACTATGGTATTACTATTAAGGTAACATGTGACCTGATCAGCGCTTGTAACATCCAAAGTGGATAACAACAGTTTAGCTTTCCACAAATCAGAAGCCCCATCCACAGCAAATTCAAACTGCTTGAAAAACCCGTGTATGTTTTCATCATGATGAAATGGGGTCAGAAAGTTGCTAGACCACCCCTTCTTTAAAAACCTCAGTTAATTTTCTCTCTGCACAGTATAGACGTTCAGTAGTGTTTCCCACAAGGTTGGCAAGTTGATTGGTCCTGCCATCCACCAGGTGCAGTTGGTGAAAAGCCTTGGCGAGCTGACTGGTTATATTTTCCTTTACTTGGAAAAGCAATTTTTGAGCCTAGAGTAATGTATCCAAGGCAAGCTTCAGTTCTGCGTATTGGGATGTTTTTATAAACTGGGGTAGCCCCTCGTCAAGGCGAGCTAGTTGCGCTATTGTGTTGAATAAAATATGAAACTTTTTTAAGTGTTGATAAATATGCCTCATGTAGTGAGCACCACTATTAGCCTTTGGCGGATTAGGGTGATTCCGCCAAACAGTATGCACAGGGTAAAACCCATTGAGCAACGGATGAGTGATTAAGAATTGCTGGCCCTCAATAATAGTAATAAAGTTATTAATAAGGAGCTATCGCCCCAACTTACTAATATATTTAATAATCAATTTAACAGCTACTTCCGTTACTCTTCCTACTCTCCTCTTTTATTCATAAAAACCTCTCCATTCTCACTCTCTTACTCAACTATCAATCTTTGGTATTACTTAATAGATTCAACACGCTCCTCTTAGTAAATTCCTGTTTGCTATGAATTAATGGGTTCATTTGAACATTAAGACTTTGGGAGGAATTCCCTCAATTTTTTAAACCTTTATTTCTTTGATCAGACTCACTTTGCATTGACCTAATTGCTCGATCTCAAGGCTCGCCTCAAACAAAATTTACAAACCAACGGAACTAAAGCTTATTGTCCAGCCATATTGGAATCTTGGCAGAGCTAGGATTCCCTCACTACCCCTAGTGAGAGGACCCTCACCAATTATCAAAATGAAATTTGCTTTAGAAATCTTGAGGGTAGTCTTGTATTCCTTGAGAAAGAGAATGGCGAAACCATTGCCACTATTAATGAGTATGGAGAACGCTTGGAGCATCATGGTAACATGCTGGTCGCAATGAACAAATGTATTAAAGATCTGAAGGCATTTATTCTCACTGCACCAGAGTCTACATCTACTTGACCTATCACTTGAATGGAGGCACCTGCTTGATCACTCAAAGATATGCACAACAGCTGGTTAGATCATGTACTATGCCACCTTTGATGCTCTCTGATCCTGTTGAAGAGGATCAAAACTTCAAGCCATATTAAGACCATTTTACACCAGGAAAGGGAACAACTGATGGTTTACTCCAAATGTACAAAAATAGCATGATGGTGCTAGCAATCACTAAAAGGTTCATCACGTACAGGGATGCATGAGCTGTGAGGCTCAGGAGATCCTCAGCGCGAGCTTGAGAACTGGAATATTTTGGACCAAAGTCAATAGTATCTTACTCTCAGTTTGGTAGTGAACAGGATATCCAGAATATAAAGCAAGAGTTCTTGATAACGATGGGATAAATGAGTCAGTCATTAATTATAATTCTCATTTCTACCATAATGCCCTGAAGTTATGGACAACAGGAGTAATGGATCAGACCACCGTTAAAGATGTAAGTTAAGCTCCCTTGAGATAAATAATAATCTGAAGATGCACATGACTTTGGCAACTAAGAGTGCTATGTCCCTTAAAGAACTCAGAGGTGCTACTTAATGTAAAAGGGACGTACAAATATGAATTTAAGCACATGGCACCTACACCACCCCCTTGACGAATCAATAAGGCAGTTTATGTCGCCAATGACAAAGTTGAAAAGCCCAAGGAGAAGAGCAACAATCCGCTTGAACGCTTACCCGTTTGGAATTTAAGTACCATAAGTGTCATCAACCTGGCCACTTTGCTCGATCCTGTCCATTAGTTACAGCTGAAACCAAGGGGCAAACACCTGAAGAGGATACACCTAATACTGTAAATTGGGTGGACTATACACTGAGGGTGAGGACGACCATAAAGATGAAGATTTAGCTAGTGCGGGTAACCATGTGTTAGGGGCTCTTAGAACAGTGGCTGTACCAACTAGATTGAGAGTCTATGTGGCTGATGTATTTGTATCGAATTATACCTACTGAGCCAAGAAATTAAGCCTACCCAAGTGATCAATTCTTTTGAAGAAAAAAACACTTTCTTGTGTCTACCTTCAGGAATATGTTGTTGGTTTGTGAAGACACTATTAAAGCCAAAACAAACTCTGTTACTTTAAAGCAATTTGGGGACTCTGATATTGAAGTCCTGGCGCAGGAACCCCTTTAGAAAGAGCGTAACGAAGGTGGAAGTTATCCTCCAGAAGGTACATGTACTTGAAGTACTGGATAACAGGGCTCCAGCTAACATTATCTCCTCCAAACATATAAAGAATCTTAAATTTATGCCTGAAATTGACTACAATGTGAATTACTGTACCGCAGACCTGACATCAACGACGCCTTCAGAGCTTATTCTGCCTTATCTTTATATTAAGGTACATGGTCCCGATGACACCTGAAGTACTTTGGACAACAACTACTACAATTTCCTGATTGGGACACAGTTTTTTATGGAGTTTGGGGGTGAAGTTTGACTTTACTACAAGCATGGTTAGCATCCTGAGGTACCAACTCCCCCTGGTGTTTTAAGGATGAGGACGTTATGCCAAAAAACAGTGTACTTGATTAGTAAACAGATTTATTGATTTTTCCAATTTAATAAACTTTAACCTTAAAAGGGTTTAAAACAATTACCGCCTACCGTGAGTGATGAAGAAGGACTCTCCTTAGGCAAGTAAAAGCATAGAAATTTGACAAGGGGACCAAAGGAGAATGACCTTGCCAATCAGCATTAAGATTCCCCCTGACACAATATTAGGAAGTGTAAAATTGAGATGGAATTTGAGAACAAGAATCCATAATGGTATCAGGCTTCTACGACAATAATTACTCAGGAAGACAAACCTTGTTTTGGGGAAGTTTTACTTAACCAATTAAAGTTGAGAAAAGACAAGAGGTAGCACTGGACCGCCTAACCAGTTGATAAGATATTGAGTCAGTACATGAAAACAGAGGTTTTGATGAAGTTGGGTTTGGTAATGTAGCCCCCAAGTAGCAGAAAGAGTTGGACAACTTTTTGAAGATTATAATATCATTTTCAGCACTGGCCCCAATGACTATGGCCTGTGCAAAGGGGAGGTCCATAAGATAAACACCAGTTTAGCTATCCCCTTCAAGTATAAATTTTATTAATGTTTAGAAACATAGGATGCAGTCATCACTCAAGAGCTCAATCATTTAGCTAAAGCAGAGCTCTTCCTTCCATCAAAGAGCCTATGGACATCTCCCTTGATGCTAGTACTCAAGAAGGATGTTACTCATTGGGCTATCATGGACTACAACCGCCTTAACGAGATTAACAAGAAGGACTTATACCCTTTGCTGTGCATTGATGAAGTTTTGAAGCGCCTGGGTGGCTCAATATCTTTCTGTCATAGACCAAGCCAGTGTCTACTGTCAAATAAATTTCTCCTCTGAGGACCAGACGAAATGCGCCTTAATCAGCATCCAAGGGTTTTTTGAACACGCAAGGATGCCTCAGGGGCTCTGCAATGCTCCTGCAACCTTCCAGTGAGTGATGAACTGAATCTTCGGCAAACTTTTTTATCAAGTGTGTTAATATACCTTGACAACATCAAAGTGTTCAACCACACTTTTCAGGAACATTTGAAGCACCTCAGGGAGGACCTCAAGCGGCTGCGCGCTTTTTACTTGAAGCTGAGGAGAAGCATATGTACTTTCCTTAAGAGGCAGCTTGAGTTTTTAGGGCAAAAAATAGCCTAGCTGAAATTAAGCCTCAGGACAGATAAGTAAGTGTGATTATGGAAATGGAGCCACCTAAGAGTATGAGTGATGTCCAAGTGTTCCTAAGAATGTTGGGGTACTACAGGCAATTCATCCCCCATTTTGCGGACTTAGCGTCCCTTACATACCTACTAACCAAAGAAACAAAGTTTGAGTGGAGCCTGGAGCAGAGGGCGTTAACGGACTTTAAGGCATGATTGGTAGAAGCACCAATCTTGCATACCCAGACTTCAATAAGACCTTTTTACTTGTACGCTGACGCCAGTAATGTGAGACTTGATGAAATATTGGCCCTACTAGGTGAGAATGGGTTAGACCATCCAATTAAGTATTACTTTAAGTTATCAGCAAGGCAGTAAATAATTATACAGTTACTGAATGCAATTGCCTTACAGTAATCAAATCAGTCAAGCACTTTATGCCCTACTTTTAGGGAGTTCATTTTAGAGTAGTCACAGATCACACGTCACTCCTCTGGCTAAGAAACTTAAAGGATCCAGATGGACGCCTTGCACGTTAGGATGTCCTACTATAAGGGTCTGATTTCAAATTAAACATCAAGCAGGAGATAAAAATATTAATGAAGATAACTATTAGAGACTACCTGTATTCCACCTGCAGATGCCAGAGAGCAATCGCCTGTATGACTTAATTTGGCTCTATGAGAAGCTGGGTAGGATGAGACAGATGAGGTCAAGAGCGTCCTTTGCAGATGGTCTTAAGACACCTGGCTTGTCAATGAGAATATGCAAAAGAAAGTTCAAAACAAATGGTAACCTTACATTTGGCCCAAAGATCAGATGGATTTAGTGATGGATGATCACAAACATGAGTCCCATGGAAGATTTTAGAAGACTTTAGCTTACCCCAAGGAGAGGTTTAATTGGAAATTCATGTCTGACGAAGTACACCACGCTTTGGAGTTGGTGTACCCTGTGCCAGCTATTTCCCGCTGGAAAAGAGATTCTATTCTAAGCCTACTCCACCCACTGCACTGTTCAGCAATGTCTCAATTGATGTGGTGGGACCATTGCCAACTGCATCCACCACACCAAGTTTATCCTGGTGGAATTGACCGCTTCACTAAGTGGTTAGAATCATCCACGCTCAAAACATATACAGCAAACTCCACTGCCCCTTTCTTGTACAACTAGGTGATTACAAACATAGATGCCCTTAAACTCTCTTATCAGACAACAGCAAAAACTTCATTTCTGATGTGGTGAAGAAAATAATGTGTTTGGTAGAGGTGACACAGCGGTTCACTACCCCTGCACTCCATCATCCAACAGAATTGTCAAAAGAGTCAACGGTACCCTAGTAGGAATTCTAAAGAAGATGTATATAAACTACAAGTTGAAGTTGGACCTGTTGCTCCTATCAGTGCTGTTAACTTACTGTTTAAGCCACCACTGATGATTAGAATGCCCCTTTCAAAGCGCTTTATTGGCGATAGGCTGCGCTGTCTACCATCCTGGCACCCATCATATCAGAAGAAAAAAAGAATCTACCCCTGGAAGCTACTATTAGGAATTGGCTGAAGAGTTGATCAAAATCCAGCTAGAAGCTTTAAGCAACATTAAGGCTAGCCTCCATATAAGCCAAAGAGAAAGTCAGATAAGAACCAAGTTACCTGAATTCAGTATTATGGACACAATCTTTGCCCTATACTTGAGTAAAACACAACCAGAGAAACCTCAAGCCATTTGGACTGGGCCTGCAACCATCTTAACTAAAAGAGGAACGGGTTACTCAATCCACAATGATGATACTAACTTTTTTATAATAAAGTTTGTGCTTGGCACTTTCAAGCATTCCCCAGATCTCATCTTAGATTTGGGAGTATAAAATATGATTCCGCGAATGGTGCTCCTGGTCAGTCACAGACCAGTGAAATTAATATGAACAACAGCCCTGAAACCGGTGGCAGTACTGGTGACCAGGCCATTGCAAATGAGGGCGAAAGATCCCTTTTATAGGCACCAATGGCCCAAATTAATTTCCCTTCAAGCAAATATGTCATGCGAGATAATTTCGCCCCACCACTTTGGAAGATTTGTTATCTTAGGATGATGATGCCGCCCAAAATCATATGAAATTTGACCCCTTTTATACCTCTGGGGGCTGAAAGAATTGAATTATGCCAATGATGTCCTGATGAGCAAACTGAATTACGCAGTGACTTTATCAGATAAACAAATTGAGCATACTACCAAAAATAGAAATCACTAATTTCCAAGCAACTCAAGGCTATGATACGAGGCATTTTGTAGGAGCACCACCACTTGAAACCAATGTTGAGATGCATATTGCCAGATTTGGCAATCAACCAATATCCAAAATGACTACAATGTGCAAAATTCCAGAGGCGGGACCAATCATAAAGGCCTCTGAACATCCAGGTTCATGGATAACCCCCACAAGAAGAATCTTGCACATACAAGAATTAGAACAAATGAGTGAACAGACTAAAGCACCAATCAGATGCCATCTGACTAGAGGATCTGAAAAATCCTCTATTGAGACCCTAAATTTCGCCCATTCTACAACATCCAATTTATTTATATCTTGATTTTCCCATTGAAGCATATATCACTTAATTTTATTCTAACAAAAACCTTTCTACAGAATCTTAAGTTAATTACTTCTTTAACTTTTGTTGTATCAAGTTAATACTAGCCAGTATCCTATCTGGTATTAAAAAAATATGAAATAATCACTGAGTATCCAATATAGCAACCTATTTTGAAATAACACTCTGTCTAGGATAACTTGGTGCTGATTTTCAGGACAGAGGGGTGTTAGGCCATTCGTCCCTTAGTGAAAGACGCCAGGGTTCCTGAAGACCTAGGCGTTGTATATAAAATAGTTTACTTAATAAATTAAAAGTCTTCAATCAAGGGAAAAACTCCTAGATTGGTGTATCCAAATAAGGTTGTTAAAAGGATTGATTTTTTAAAAGATATTTTACTATGAGAAAGCCTCACACTATTTATAATATTAAAAGCAAAAGGTAGGTTTTAAGACAAGAATTCATGATAGGCAGCAGTCAGATAGTAGAAAAAGGGAACTAAGGAACTTACTAGGCGTTAGATGACTAGCTTAGCGGAAACTTTCAGCTTAGATTACTGATATAATATTAAGATTAAAGATAATAATAAGTAAGGAGAAAAGTGCCAGTATTTTTGGGTAATCATCAAGCATATCAAAGCTAAGATCTATACTTAATTCGTTACTTTGGGGATTCTGCAACGTTCTGGTCAAGTTGGATGAACAATGTTTAATTTCCTTTTTAGAACGGGCTCAGATCATAATATTGGGAAGTTTAGGCAATGTTAAGCAGGGATTATCCCCATTATTAATTATAAAACAAACTTTAACTTAGAATTAATTTTAACATCATCTGTTTTGCTCAAGTATTCACTTTGGGTCAGAATTTTGACACTGATAATGATAAGAAAGAGGATGGGTAGGTTTCAGTTGAGTCACAAAGGCAAACGTATGTCAAAAAATGTCAAAGAGTGTCAAGAAGTTTTCCAAGAGCGCAAGCAAGTTAGCCAAACAATTGATGCACTGAAAGGTAGTATCTGAGGAGAGCTTGCATAGAGAGAGAGCTGTTGTGATGTTTTAGAAGGTTGTTTGGTGCCTAAACTGCGCGAAATAGATCTCCTGAGCAGCGAGTTGGCCTTTAAAGTTAAGTGAGCTAAATTTGATGCATTGACAAATGGCTTTAACTCCTAAAAGTACCTGAGCCTTTAGGTAAAAGTGCTTAGTGAACTTGTTAATGGTGTCATAATCATTGAACTGAATGGTCATGAATTCAGCCTTCTGAATGGCCATGCGTTTGGGAATTTCTGAACTCTCATAAAACCGCACTTTCTACATTAACAAAATGTCCAGTGTTTCAAGGTAAGTAGGGAATGATCAGATTTGTTTCTGGTTATCTAAAAATTTAATTATGGTAGTTGTTTTATAATTTTAATTTGCTCTGTGCATAATAATCCATAAAATTTTAAGAATTATTGCACAATTCTAATGCTTGCCAGATTTAAGAAAGATTAAATGGATTATGTCATTAAAATTCTTGATAAAAAAAACTTTTCTTTTTCGTTGCAAACACTTTTGTAACCTATTCAATTCAAGACTAAATCTAGTTTGATAATCTCACAGAGGAGATTAGTCTGCGCCCATGTCAGGGAGCAGTTGGGCAAGCAAGGCAAGAGGAGCAGGCGGAAGGCCCGCGGCCTCTAACGTTTGAAAACGCCCCAGAGAATCTGGTGGAATAGAAAAAAATCTAAAAAACTCGTGGTCACAATTTTCCCAGAGATACTCGCGTGGCAAGCAAAATGCAACCAGTACATCAACATGCCACACTCCCAGCCACTTTCGTTGGTGGAATTTGGAGTCCGTGTTTATCTGGACATCAAAAAACGGCCTTATGGGAAAAATTTTGTGAAGATGTACACAAAATTTTCCTGACTGCGGTGTACGTTGCACCTCACTCCATGTCGCGCGGTTGGCTGGACCTAGGTTTTGAAAGCAAAATAGCAGCAGACAAGGCTGCAGCAGTGCGCATAGTGGTCGACCTCCCCAAAGGGCAATGGGCCATCAAAACCAAACGCACCAGATGAACAAAATCAAACCAAATTTTCCTCACGTTTGACTTTTTGCCCACTATGGTAAAACGTGACATTTTGGAGCAACACCTGAAAGATGGTCTCACCATATATGGCGAAATACAATCTTTCAAAATGCAACGTTTCACGCTGATGCCACACCTGTGCACTGGCAAAGCCATCGCAGTTCTGACCCCAACTGAGGAGATCGCGAAGGACCTAACCCAGATCCTGCACTCCACCTTTATTGACATTGCAGGGCATACCACCCACCCATTCCGGGTAACTGTGGACAGCGCGCCGCCCATTTGCACCCACTGTGACATGTTCAGCCATAAGGCGCATGCATGCCCCATCAAGGAGGGCGTCACATTCCAAGAGCACCCCTCGGTGGCCATGGCCAGCGGAGAGGTGCACTACAAACCAACTGCAAGCACCAAGGAGGCTTTCCCATAGGGAGCACAAGGCTGCTACCTATTGGTAAAGCCCATCTCCCCGCAGGAGCAGAAGAAGGCCAAGCAGGCCTGTAGGGCCACGGCCAAGGAAGCAGCCAAGGCCACCACCACCATCCCACACTCACAATGCCAGGAGGACTTGGAGACCTTCACAGCGAAAAGACTTGGGAATCCATCACCCAATCAGATTGGGAGGCCCATGCTGAGCGGGCCACTCAATCTGAGGATCCAATGGGAGATTTGATCTCACCCAATCGCTGCACCCAAGCTCTGGTCAAAACTGACTTGGGACCTATCCCAACTGAAAAAATTTTTTTTGCCCCGCTCAACGGTGCACCAAACTTATCCGCACTGCAAAAAATTCGTCCAACGTCAGGAAAACAAAAAGCGAAGGCCAAAGCCAACGTGACTCTTTCTGCAAAAATTAACAAAAACCCCGATAGCATTGCTGCTAACACCCACACTGCTGTGAAAGCCTGTGGGGACCTGGAAGAGGCTGGTGGGCCTGGGGGCCCACCCCTCGCACCTAAGGTGTGATGGGGGAAACCTTCACTCTAGGGATGCTGAATATCGCCGGACTCAAGGCCTCCCCATCCTGGGCTAGGAAACTGAGTTTTTTACAAAACAATTTACCTGTGGATATCCTGGCCATCCAGGAGTCCCACTGTCCACGAGGTAGTGAGGAAGCTTGGAAAACAATGCTCCTACCATCCCTATCCTTTTGGTCAAAGCACTGTGGGGTGCTAATTCAGAAAAATAATTTTTTCAAATTCACATCCTCAGAAACATTCCTAAATGGCTGAGTGCTCGTCGTCACCTTCTTGTGGGCTGATGTTGCACACACAATTGTCAACATCTATGCCCCAAATGGTGCACACGAGCATCAGGAATTTTTCTCATTGGTCAAATCCCTCCCGCTACCCCCCAATTCTTTCCTAGTTGGTGACATGAACTGTTGGCTAACCTCACCAACGGACTGGTGGCCGCCCTCACCCCACGCCCCACAGGGTCACTTAGAACTTTGCATTCTAAAAGCCACCCTTGGGTTAATGGATGCGCTGCCATGACATGCCCCACTGCTCAAAAACATGACGTGTCCCCACGTCCACAACGGCCAATTAAGGTCCATGACCCGCATCAACCTTATTCTAACGCCAGCGAAATTCCAACCCCACATCTCCCACTTCAAAACAACTAAAATGGAATTCTCCGACCACTGACTGGTCTTGATAACATACCACTTACCCGTCACAGTTGCAAAGGCCCCACATTGGTGCAAAATCTGCCCCCCCGAGCTCGCGTTGCCAGGATTTTCCATGTGGGTGGAAGAGGCAACTTTGGCGAAATTGTTTGTTGCACCATTTTGTGTGGACCCCATTTCCACATGGGCAACTTTCAAAGAGGTCACCATCTGCCACTATTGCCATCTCTCCTCCAGATGCTCACGAGCCACATCAGCGGTTATCTCGCATGTGCTGGTGGAATTGGCCCACTTGGAGTCCAACATTCCAGCCACAGGATACAGCCCTGCATGGGGCCAGAAGTGGTTGGAAGCAGCCGCCCACCTCAACGCACTCAAAAGGCAACACAAACATCGGGTTTGTGTCCAATACAGGGCCACATGCATCACTAAAGGCGACAAGTGCACTGCATACTTCTTTAAAAAAAATTTTGCACCACGCCAGAGCGTGGCCTGCACACAGGTGTGAAGATCAGATAATTCCATTGCGGACACACTGGATGAAGTGGCAATCAAAATGCAAAGATATTACTCCGAGTTATACTGAGCTAAACCAATTCAGCCAGCCAAAATAGCAGAATTTCTTGACCAAGCTCATATCTGCACCATTTCCTGATACCTGGAAATAATGAATTTAATTACACAAACGAATTATGGACAGCCATTCGCGGTGCACCAAACTGAAAATGCCAAGGCCCAAATGGCATTCCATATGAGTTCTACAAAAAATATTTCAAATATATATCCCCATTGCTGCTAGCCTCACTCAACCAAAGCCTGTTGGAAACGCGTCTCCTACCAGGAGGACATGAGGCCTTTACTGTCACACTCTTCAAGAAAGGGGATAAGCTTGACTTAGCCAACTGGCGCCGCATTTCTCTAACAAACACAGACACCAAAATTTTAACAAAAATCATGGCTAACCGTTTAGGGACTGTAGCATCTGCCACCATCTCCCCAGAACAATTCAGTTTCATCCTCAGAAGGTCGATTTGGGATAACGTGCACTCTGTGGATAATGTGTGTCAGTCCACAGCCTCTGGGGCACTTGTATTCTTGGACCAACAAAAGGCCAATGATAGAGTAAACTGGGAATACCTTAAGGCCTGCCTCCATCAATTCCGCCTACCCCCCCGCTTCATAAACTGGGTGATGCTGCTCATGGAATCTGCGACAATGGCAGTGCGTGGCCCAGGCTTCCTAACGGAAGTAGTCCGCCCTCAAAGGGGCCTGTGACAAGGGGACCCTCTCAGCCCACTCTTATACAACTTCAGCCTTGACCCACTACTGTGAAATGTGAATGCCCACCTCACAGGGGTCCATGTGCCAGGCCAAACCCCAGTCAAGATGATGGCATTTGCAGATGATTGCGTGGTGGGGGTGTCTAATAACAAAGATGCACGCGCGCTTGAAGCCCTCATCCAGGAATATTCCCGGGTAAGCAACGCGACACTGAATGCCTCCAAAACTGAAATCATCCTCCTTGGTCGGTTTCAGAACTGCTGGGCCCCAGCAAGTAGTTCCCAACCCAGCCCATCTGCTCGCCCACGTCCACGCCTTACTAACTCAACACACACCGCTCCACTGGTGCTCCCCTTCGTGCCACATCCTACCATAGGACTGGTGCGCCATCTGAGCGTGTGGATGGAGGCAGGCGGATATGCGTCAGCAGTAATGGAGTGCCGTATACTGGACAATGTGACGAAGCGAATCGCCTCTCTCAGAGCCCACCCTACTACCCTCACTGGCAGAGTTGTTCTTGCCAACTCTATGCTCCTATCCAAAGTCTGGTTCGGAGCCCACGCCATCCCCTTCTCCCCAAGCTTCTTCAAATCCCTGTATGCTTTGCTACAAGGATGGCTTTGGTCAGGCCGCCCTCCACCAGTATGGCTAGAGGTCATGTTTGGCCCTCATCATCAAGGTGGCATGGGCCTGCTTGACTTCAAAGCCCATGCTGCCAAGATCCTGGGCACCTGGATCGCGGCTGTCACTGCTCCTACACTCCCATCCCAACACTGGTCCCGTGCAGCCCGCTCCAACTTCTCCCAAGCCTTGGGTCTCAACAATCCATCAAACCCCCACTCCCTGATGAAATACCTCGCATCACACACATCGGCCACAGGTCCTCACGGGACTAAAACCCACTACAAACGAATACTACTCTCCATGCGGAGCGCTGAGTGGAGAATCCGTATCTGTGGGAACACCGCCCAGAGGGGGCGCCCCTCTCCTCAGTTCACACAAGAGGTACAGGGGCTACCCATCCATGATGGCGTGATCCCATTCGACCTCAAGTCCTATCCAGGGTGGACTACCTGGACATGATGGACATCCCTTATCCACTGAGACCCAAAAGACTATCTGGAAATATGCACACCATCCTCTGTTGCAGCCTTGAGTCCGCTCCCATGTGTGGCGCTGCCTGAGGCGGGTGTATCGTACAGCTGAGCGCTCTAACGCTTTACACTCATCCTGTGTCGTGTGTGGCCAGTATGGAACGCTGTTCCACCGCCTGGAGAAGTGCCCCACCTCTAAAGTGATATGGCGCGGAGTCCAACGTCTGCTAGGCCAGGATCAAACGCATCCCTTCAGTCTGTGAAGAGATATGTTTGCTTCATCAATGGCCTCCCCCTTCCACCCTCCCTCCATTCTCTGGTGGTTGCAATCGCCATTTGGACTATCCACACGATTGTCTTGGATGCCATCGCTGGCTCCATCCCCACCCTCCCAGAAGCTGTCCACAGATTCTGATCTCATTTGGTGGACCACTTTCAAGCATGGATGTTTGGATATCTCCCACCGCGTCGCCGACAGCTGGTCTCCTCCTGGTTCCCAGTCTGGTTCATCAAATCAGACCCCTTCCTTCACACGTGCTTAATAGTGGCTACGGCCCCTTCACACGTTCCCTCCCCTCCCCATAAGTGGCGTTCCCGCTGGCAACAAGAGATAGCATCGCTTCTCTGGGGTGCCCCCCCTGGTACTAAGTTTATCTTTCCTGAGTCATATTCGGAAGTGTCCATCCCATGGTCGGCCTTCCCCGCAATAAATAAAAAATAAAAATTCTTGATAAAAACCTCCCAGTCTGAACGCCACTAGCTCAGCACTAATATGAGGCTCTGGGTTGGTATCATGGGGTTCACCATTCAGGTGTTGCGTCTCCACAGAAGGGGCAAAGCAAACAATCATGCTCAACTGACCAAGAAGGTTGATGAATTTTCCCTTAAATAGCCTCCTTTTCTAACGATTCTTCTTCAAATAACTCTGGTTGAGTAGGGGGCATTGTTTGGCTAGGGCACCAACATCTAACATCCTGTAGATAACCTTCAATTCATCATTCCACTGAGGTTTGATTCTACTATTCCTGAAGGCATTATGCTTTAAAATTCATAATTTTGCAAAGTCTCTCCTCATGTCATGCACACTAGCATGCAAATCATCCAATTAATTCTTGAGAGCAGTCTACATGTTACAAATATTGTGAAATTGACAATAGAAGTCATGTTTGACTGAAGAATATCTCCCCTATCCTTATGGAGCACCTGAAATATTTATCAGCCCTTTGATATCTTACTGCATTGCTTTTTTTGGTTTTTAAATTGGTGTAAATCTGATATAAGGCGGCTGTTAGTCTCTATGTTGCCTTCCAGATGCTTTTCAGCTTCCTCCATTTCATGTTAAGTGTATTGGTTGAGTTCCTCATAGGCCTCATCTGTCTTATGTCCCTAAAGTGACACAATTGCTTTCAAGTTTCTCTATGAATTGAGTCATAGTTTTTAATTCTTCATTGGTGACTCTGCAGTTATATATGGCTTGATATCCTATGGTCAACACGTTCCAGTTCAATTGATCAATAAATCTTTATGTTGTTGCAAAATCTGCACATTTAAGTTATGTTATTGTGAACTGTATGATTAACACCTTGAAAGCTGGTTTCTAATTGCTTAATCAAATCTTACAGCGCTTCCACACATTCTGAAAAATGTTGATCAGTATAGTAATTAAGGTTTATGACAAAAAATGTTCAATTGGGAATTTAGTACAGTGGGTTGGGGATAAACAGAGAAATATTACACCATCTGGGCTAGGTTAGTAGCTTGTTGTAGTATTTGATATGGCTAAAGATTAAATAATCTCATTTTGTGAATTGGCTGGGCCTGATTCTGCTGAGATTGAATAAGGTGGATACTAGAAAAGGTCATTTGTGGCCAAAGAGCCAGATTTTTCAAAGTAACGCTTGTCCAATATGTCTTGGCTGCTTCATGGTGAATGTATAAATTCAAAGCCATGAGAAAAATGAAGTATTGGAATTTAACTTTTTCTAGTACCATTTGATTAGGAGTAGGAGGTTATTTTAGAAGGTAACTAATTAGATATCTCGCTATTTCCCCTTTCCAGATTTAAGTCCATTGTAAGGTTTAAAGATACTACTTTTTCCCCACTACAACACCCCTTTAGTGACCACCACTTGTGTGGCGTAAGGTCCCTTTAAGCGCTACGTTGATTTATTGACTGGATCTAAAACGTTAGATGTTATCTATTGGATATAATATTGGCTTGAGCATAAATTATTATATTTAAAGTCTCGTATATCAGTGATTAACATATGAAAAATCTTAAATATTATTCAAGGTGAGCTGACTTGAGGACAATACCGCACCAATTAAGGAGAAATGAATAAAATGAGAAATGAGGATAAAACCCAGAAAACCCCAATGCGCGGTGTATGATAGGCCAGGAACTCCATGGACCACCTTGCTATTTACTATCTTAAATTGAGCATTGGTGCGCAACTCCAAAACAGTCATAGTCGTCCTCTACCCAAAGTTCATGTACCAGAATTGAACTTGGGGAGGCAGTGGTAGTGAGCTCATATTCTACCACTGGGGTATCCTCTACTCATGAAAAATCTTATAACTACATAGAAAAATAAGGATTTGTGGCCAATTAATTTCACTTATATATATTCAACTTAATGACCTTTTATTGGGGGCCTTCAGGTTAAGTCAAATTTATATTTTTAATGTCAGTTGGGTCATAATAAAGTTAATTATAATTAATGATCTGAATCGACCTGCCTCTGTGCTATCATTGTTCAGAGGAATAATGGTTAAGCCTTCTGAAGACGCATCATAAGAGATGTTGTCTTGAAATTATTTACTTATGTTGGAAAGATATCAGACATGGGGTGGAGCTGAGTTTAAAGCAGGAAGCTCATATGTGGATAAACCTCATAAACCTTGCCCGCACGCAACTTGTTAAGTGTTAGTTCAAGAAGGGGATTTAAGGGCAAAGAAGCGGTTAGCATAAAAGTAACCCTATTTAAACCCTATTTATCTTGATAAAATAAGGAAGTAATTTGGTAGCTTACTAATAAAAGTTCAATATATTTGACACTTTTTGTTGTATTACATCTAATACTTTTACTATACAATCAGGAAGATTCTAAAGCGGATAGCCATAGTTCAAGTAGTGACAACAGATTACAGCCTATAGTCATAGATCTGATGAGTTTATATTTGTTAAATTATTGGGAGCCGTTTATTCTTTTTTAGAAACTTGCTTCAGCTTCTGTTTGTTTAGCTGCACAGGTTTTTTTGTATGTGCGTTGTCTGAGTTGTTAATAATAAAAAATAATGGGCAGTATTAGTATGAAGACTATTACTCTAGTTGAGCTTCTTTTAGCTAAGATGGTTATTAAGTCCAGCGCAAAATTGGTGCTTTTCCTAATCTTAAATGGTCTGTATTATTAATAGGGACTTCATCCCTCTTCAATAGAATTTAACCTTGGATCAGATTCAAAGGTTCTTTTTCCTTATCATCATGCAGAGTCCGCGGAGATAGCAAGAAGATAGATAAAGGGTCACTTATCTTTCCAAAACTCTAATCATAAGAGCAAACAATTTAAATTATAAAAGTATTTGAGATTTTCTTATCTGTTTTACTATGAAAAAACAAAAGAATTTATTAGGGGAAACTAGCTTAACCCATCTGTTGGTGCCCCATTTGGATATGGAAGCTATATGCAATGAATTAACACACCAGGGTCACATAAAATAATTAACTCTCTCATCAGTTTCAAGTAGATTCTCTCAACAACTCCAATGTGAATCTAATGATTTGAAACGAGGATCATGTCCCAACGCCTTTTCTCAACCTTTTAAATCAACCTTATTAGGTAACAACCTGCTTAGGTAATGAAACTCTTACCCATAAACAACAGGTTGCAATCAATAAAATGTTAATTTAAAAGTTTCTTTATATCAGGCGGCATAACTCGCCCAGAAACTCATAAACCCTTTTTTTAATTAGCAACTAAACCTGGTTGACTCATACAATGTAATCAAGTTATCAAAAGTAAAATCAACAACTCAATCACTTGTTTATTGTTAGGGAAACCCCTGACAAACATTAACAATCTGGTAGATCAAAACCTGGTGAATCGGTAATTTTTATTCAGGATAATATTTTTAACAATAGTTATTATATATAATAGAGAACTCCTACATCCACTAGTGGGATAAACCCCCCAGTAGATAAGTGTAACGGTCAAGGCGTTGCCTGACCGCCACAAAGCTCTAATCTTCCCTAGGGCGATGATCAAGGCTAAGGGATAGGGGCATAATAGCTACGATTTTTGTAAATGGCAATCTGATAGATCAGATGCTTCAAAATTGAAGCTAAACAAAAATCGCAAGGCTGACAAGGAAGAAATTCTAATAAATGGCGCTCTGGCCAACCAGATGCTGCCAAATTGAATATTACTTAATGTGGCAACGAGGGAGTGGATCCTCATACATAAATTTCTGGCCAATCAGGTGCGCTGAGTCTGATGTCCCCAAATGTATCAACAAGGATGAAAATCCTTGTAAATGACGCTCTGGCCAACCAGATGCCACCAAACAAATTATTACTAAAAAGGGCAACGAGGATAACCCTTATAAATGGCGCTGGCTAATCAGATACCGCCACTTCAGTTAAGGCTGGACAAGCCTCTTAGAATTGGCTATCAGGCGAATCAGAGGCCACCAAACTCCTGTTAGCAATATCTAAGAATATGGACGAAGAGAATGGCCCAGGCTTTGAGAACAATTTTAAGCTGTATAATAAATGTGGAAAAGTTTCCACAACTGTGAGGGTACCCAGTCCTAGTTCTGGAATGGGTCTCAACAAGGAAATTGAGGGTCTAAATCCTCAGGTTATGCCTGTTAACAAGAAGATGCCTGTGGACTCCACAGAGAACAAGACCCGTTCTTCTTCCTAAGCTCAGTATTAATCTGAGCTGATGAAACTGTGTAAAGAAGTTTTAATCTTTTAGAATATATAAATAAATTTTAATAAAAAACAAGATAAGTTTTTGAAGTTGGTAATCAGCTTTAATAAAGCCTTGAGGGAAATTGCACATGGACCACAGCTCAGACTTTGACAAGGCCATTGAGTCTTTATATGCTCTTTCTGGAGGTCATACCCTCTTGCTGAGCGCCAGTTAAGTCCTGACTGTGGAAAAAACTTTCATAGTAAAATGCTTCCCACATAGTCGTATTAGGTTTTTTCACAGCAGGCTTATCCTGCCAGTAGGCACTTACCTGGGCCCTCTTACCCAACTGTTTGTCACTATGTGGAAGGACCCCGTTCATCACATTAGATGGAGTTCTTTTAATCTCATCTCCCTTTTATGGGATAGGATGGGGAAACCATAAGAGAGAGCCCTACCCACTTGGTATGAGCACACAACCACTCTCCTGATGGTTATCTTTTCCATCCTGTTCTTGCTGAGGGAAGCCACTCACCTCCTCCCATACTGAGGGAATTCCATTGCTTATGTCCAACACGTTGACGCCACATCCAAGTTTAGACAAGCACTGACCCTGGAGGAGTTGAGTGTAATGCATGGAACCTTCCATCACGTTACATTGCAGGCCCACCTCACAGCGGCCACTGGGGGTACAATGGCCGCATCCCTCCAGATCACCCAGGTGATAGTGGACCTGCTGAAGAGCCTGTCCATCTGGCTCATCAACCTCTTGGAAACACAGACAGCCCTTACAGCCTCTCTGGAGGACTGCCTCCACTTGGTTGGAAAAGACACCACCCCAAACGACTCTCAGGATGCCGCCTGTCAGCGCTCTTGGCCCTCAGCCAAGGGAGAATAGCCACTAAGGAGTATGCTCAGCTGTTCCGGCCCCTAGCCAAAGCTGAAAAAGTGACTCCTTCCCAGCTTGCACAGATGTTTAGACAGAACCTTCACCTAGACATCCTCACAGCTATGGCCGTTACCCGCCTGGGGGCAACCTTGGAGGAATAGGGCACTGTTGACTCTCAGGTAGAGAACCAGCTAGCCTTGGCCCAAGGTAGGACCCCTGTTCCTGTGAACCACAGTAGATTCCACGGATGATGCGTGGAGTCAGAGCCCATCTCAAACCATATGGGGCAACAAGAGCAGGGGGACTCCAGTGAAACTGCCCCACGCTCTGCAGCTCCTGCTTTCACAACTCCCAGCGGCTCAGATGGCCCCACCTACAACCTTTGCCCGACCCCCGCTCACATTTCTTTGCTCAATAAAGGAAATGGTTCCTCCTACCTATTTATTCCATTTACTTTTTAGCGAAAAAAGAAAGGGAAGTGGGTCAAGTTAGAAAAACTGTGGGCGCTAGTGGACACTGGAGCTAAAGAAAACTACCTGGACCAGGAGTTAGCCAAGAAATTGAAAGTACAAATGTAAGAAAAGGGTACCGTGACTCTTGCAGACACCTCCAAGTCATTGGAATGCTGGGGGATTGAGCCCAGGATTAAGCTTCAACAGGGACTCCACCACTTCTGGGAAGACTTTTGCGCTATCCAGAACCTGCCCCACCCCATCATTCTGGGCATGAGATGGTGGCACAAGTACTCCCCACATTTTGATATGGAGGAGGGCCAGGTGATGCTTCACCCCAAGGATCAAGAGCCTATAACGTTAGAATTCTTTACCTTGGGCAGGAGCAAGCCTGGCGTGAACTCTGTGCACCTAGGGACGGAGAGGGAAATGATACCAGAGGAATTCAAAGACTACGAACACCTGTTCCAGAGTAGCGTCACTGCCACCTGCACTCCACAGGGCTCCTTCACATTCTCATTCAAGTTTAAAGGGAATTCTGAGCTCCCAAAAGGAAGCCCAGTGTACCCCTGAAACCCAGAGCGAGGGAAGCCCTAGACCAGTACGTGAAGGATATATTGGAGTGAGGGATGATTGTGCCTTAGAAATCTCCAGTAGTGTCTCCCATCCTCCTGGTCCCCAAGGCCAACGGTGTGATCTGCCCCTGTGTTGACTACCGCCACTTGAATACCATAACTGAAATGGACCCCTATCCCATTCCGCTAATGGCGAGCATCTCCCAGATGATTGCTGGAAGTCAGGTGTTCTCAAAGTTGGACCTGGTCGACACCTTCAACTAAGTGCCAGTTGTACCTGAGCACCAACAGTACACGGCCTTCAAGTGCCAACTAGGGGTATATGAGTACAAGGTCATACCATTCGGACTTAAGAACGCCCCAGCCGTTTTCCAAAGGACCATTGACCGTGCCCTGGGCGACTTGATTGGTAAACGCTGTGTCATGTACATGGACGACATCCCGGTTTTCTTTAAGTCTCACGAGATGCACATGGAGGACGTCAAGAAGGTCCTTAGGGCACTGGACAAGGCTAACCTGCGACTAAAGCCCTCCAAATGCGAGTTCTACAAGGGCTCAGTATCTTTTCTAGGCAACGTTATATTCAAGAAGGGAACAGCCATCTGCCCAGACAAGCTGACAGCAGTGAAGGAGTGGGCAGCACCAACGGATAAGACAGGTGTGCGCAGTTTCTTAGGGGTGATAAATTCCTGAGGAGGTTCACCAAGGACCTCTCAGAAACAGCCGCCCCACTTACCCGGTTGACGGGCAAGTCCCTTTTCAATTGGGGAGAGGAAAAAGAGATGGCGTTCCAGGCCATCAAGGAGGCCCTTCTCACAGCGCCAGTCCTAGAGCACCTGGACACCAATCATCCATTCATTGTGGAGACAGATGCGTCAAATTTTGCCATTGGGGCGGTCCTCTTGCAGACAGGGGAGGATGGTTTGGAGCACCTGGTATGCTACTTCAGCAGGAAGATTATACCAGCAGAAACAAACTATCCAGTCTATGACAAGTAAGTCCTGGCGATCGTCACAGCACTAGATGAGTGGCAGCATCATCTGTTGTACGCGCGCCACCTGTTCACAATCTGGACTGACCATAGGGCCTTGGAGTACTTAAGAGCCCCGTAGGATGAACCAGAGACAAGCCCGCTGGCACCTAGAGCTGTCTCAATATGACCTCAAAATAGAATACAAGCCCAGGGAGAGCAACTTACTCCCAGACCTAATTAGCTGGGACCCAAAAATGACCTTTGTGAAGGAGGAGCTAGATGTGTTCAACACGGCCACAATGCTCCCTCCCCAGGTGTTTGCATCAATACAGGAAGAGCGTGCTGACATAACAGAGAGAATCCAGACAGCCCAACGATGCACCAAATTTGGGGATAAGGTCAGGAGAGAGATAGAGGGAGCGGACCTCAACGAAGGCTATAAGGATTATAGGAAAGAGGGGGCCTCATCCTGCACTGTGACCGCCTAAGGTCCCGACGCTCAAGCTTCAAACTGAAGTAATGGAGTTATGTCATAATTACCCCCTGGCGGGACATCCTGATGTGGGGAAAACAATCGATCTGATACTCCAGAACTACTCCTGGCTGGGCCTAGTGGGAACTGTAAGAGGGTATACTGCGTACTGCCTTACCTGTGCCTGATCAAAGCCATCTTGAAGCAAACCTTCAGGGAAGTTAAAACCACTGCAGATCGCATGAATGCTGTGGACCTCCCTTAGCATGGATTTCATCACAGGGCTCCCAAAATCAGAGGGCTACAATGCAGTCATGGTGGTAGTGGACTAACTAACGAAATATGCTGAGTTCTTCCCATGCACCTCTAAGGTCATGGTGAAGGACATGGCTGAAAACTTTGTGAGGAAGGAATTTGCCTGACATGGTCTCCTTGACGAGATCATCTTCGGACAGGGGCCCACAGTTCATCTCTAGGTTCTTGGATCACCCCCTGGAAAATCTTAAAATTAAAGCATGCTGTTCCTCCGCTTACCACCCCCAATCGGATGGCCTGATGGAGAGGGTCAGTCAGACCCTTGAACAGTACCTACGGTGCTACCTCACCATGAAACAAGATCATTGGATCAAGTGGCTGAGAATTGTACAGTTTGCATACAACAACCTGGCACACTCATCAACCGGAATGTCGCCCTTTTTTGCAAATCATGGGTATCACCCACGGATGATGGAGGGACACGATGGGGGAAAACCCCACAGCAGATGATTTAGTGACCAGAATGAGGGAAAATTTTAAGACATTGAGAGCCAACCTGGAGAATGCGGTGGAGGCCCAGAAGAGGAAGGCGGATGTGCATCGTTCCAAGGCTCCGCCCCTCAAAGATGGAGATTATGTCTTGATAAACTCCAAACACTACACACCCCCAGGACATTGTAGGAAGTTTGGACCCATCAACCTAGGACCCTAAAAGGTCCTTCAACAGGCGATTAAGGTGGCATAAAAACTAGAATTTTCAGAAGGATTGCGCACACACCCAATTTTGCACGTTTAAAGCTCAAGAAATATGAAGGCCCCACACCAGCAAAGCCAGAGCCAGTCCAGTCAGACAACCCAGAAGAGGTGGAGTATAAGGTGGAGGAGATTCTGGATATCAAGGTCGCTTGCAAAAAGCAATGGTACTTGGCAAAATTGGTCAGCTACCCGATAGAAGAATCCTCCTGGCAAACAGCCACTGATTGTGGCAACTGTCCCCAGAAGGTGGAGGAATACTGGGGGCGCAAGGGGCTCTCCTCTGAGGGGGTGATGTGATGGTCAAGGCGCTGCCTGACCACCACATAGTCCCCCCCAAAGGCGGGGATCAGGGCTCTTAGTAATGTAGATGATAATAATAATAATAAAAGCGTAGGTTAAGGGCATTGACCCTTGTAAATGGCATTCTGAAGAATCAGATGCCAACAAATTGACTAAAACTCTGAGCAGAGGTGGCAAGGGTCGATGATAATGGTGGCCAGGCTAACCAAAGGCCATCAACTTAAAGTCAGACGAACTAAATAATGATAATGACAATGGCAAAGGGCAGCCCAGCAAATCAGGGGCTTCCAAGCCGAATTATGCCAAAAGTGATAATGTCAAGAACCATGGCATTGGGCAGCTCAGCAAATCAAGAGCTGCCAAGCCAAATCCACCGCTAGATGAGAATATTGAGAGCCACGGCGAAGGGCAGCCCAGTGAATCAGAGGCTGCCAAGCTAAATTCACCGCTAGATGAGAATATCTAGAGCCACGGCGAAGGGCAGCCCAGTAAATCAGAGGCTACCAAGCCAAATTATGCCAAAAGCAGTAACATTGAGAATTGTGGCATTGTGCATCTCAGCGAATCAGGAGCTGCCAAGATGAATTCTCCATTAAATGACAATATTGAGAACCATGGCAAAGGGCAGGCTAGCGAATCAGGGGCTGCCAAACTGAATTATACCAAAAATGGAAGCACAATAATGCCAAACTCTGATTCATCCCTGACAAATAAAAATTATATGTGGAAAAGTTTCTGTAACGCCTGGGGTACTCAACAAATGGTCTAGAACAGGTCTAGATGGGAATATCAGAGGCCAAGATTCTTGAAATGGGCCTGCAGATAGCCCGCCATCCATGGACTCCATGGGAACAAATTTCCTCATAACCCCCGCTTCCTAACATAAATACAACCAGGCGAAAATGTTTAGAAAAACTTCATCTTCTAATATATACAATAAAAACCTCAAAAACAGAAATAAATTTTTAAATTTAAAACCATTTATTCAGAGTTTTAGTAAAACCCTGGATTTTGGGTGGAAATGGACCATTCCTCAGACTTTGACAGAGCAGTCGCCTTTCTGTATGCTCTCTCTAGTGGACAGACTGCCTCCTCAGTGTGAGCATCAATCCTACCATATTCCAAGGATACCTCAATCGCTCATCAAGCCAACAAACAAACGACCTAACCACAGCAGCACTCTCATGTTTGTGGGCCCTCACCTGGGCCCTCTTGCCAAACTGCTTTGTTGCAATGTGGAAGGACCCCGTTCGTCAAAATGAAGCTAATTCAACATGATGTCCTTAGTTTTGGATATGATGGACAAGCCTTCAGAACGCGCCTTGCCTGCAGGGTACAAATACCCAACCACGTTTCTGATGGTCATCTTTTCTCTCCTGTTCCTCTTAAGAGAAGTTTCCCGTTTCCTTCCTTCCGTGGGACATGTCCAAATCTATTCTTATTCTGAGCAGCCTGCATCAGAATTTCGACAGGCCCTCACTCCAGGGGAGCTGAGCACTCTACATCCACCCTCTCACGTGTGAAACTTCAAGCCTAGCTGACCACTGCCTCAGGAGGAACTGCCTCAGTGTCACTCCAGATTGCTCAAATAGTGACCGCCCTGCCCAGAAACCTGGCAGATTGATTCACTGAGCTATTGGAAGCCCAGTCGGTGCTCCCTCCCACCTTAAATGAATGCCTCCAGTTGGTTGAGAGGGCAGTCACACCAAATGACCCCCAAGACGCAGCGTGGTTAGCCCTCCTAAACCTCACACAAGTGAAGATGTCATCGTTAAATGACATTATAGTGGGGACTGAACCTAAGGATAAGGCTGGGCGACAGGAGGCCCAGAAGGTGAAGCTTCAGGCCCTCCCTGACCTCAGGCACACACTAGACCAACGCTGGGTACAAGTTAAATACGCCCAGGATGGTATTAGTGAAGTGCCAAACGCCCAGCCCCTTTTGTCAGCCCAGGCATTAAAACAAACGGTATATTTACTTAACACCTATGACACCATTCCGTTGATTGAGGAACGAGGGTTTGAAAACCCATTCCACTTATTAAATGACACGTTTGAGTCAGATCCAACTTCAATTGATTACTCAAGTGAAGTCATTTTTAGCATATTCTACCAATTTGGATGGTAGTGTTTACCTATTGGTGGGTTGGTGCTTGGGCCCAATTCAGTGAGCCCCGTATTTCCCCAACATAGTTTTATTCTCTTTCTCTTAACCAACACTTCTTGTTGGTCGACTTTCCTAATAAAACTTTTCCCATTTTTGCCGTTTTACTTATGTTTTGAACGATCCTGTGCATGACCTTTCGAGGAGGTCTCGTGCTACATACATCATACCATTCTACTCACAATCTGAATAGCTCCTAGTGCACCGTTGGTTCGCCCAGGTTCCCTCCAACCTGGGACGTTTACCCCTTTCCCCTGTGTGCACCGCATCAATTTTTGGTGTATATTTTTTTATAATGATCGCACTTTTCCCTTTAAGTTATTATCTGCTCCAGCATCCTCTGCTGGGCTCTAGTAACTTTAGTTCTAATGAATAGTTTACATGCGTTATCTCTGTGCACCGAGAACCACCACGCTGGAAACAGGAGATTTATAGACACTCTCCTTACATTAGTTGACCAACCTTTTAAAATTATGTGCACAGACTTTTTCCACTTGTGGGACTTTTCTGAAGTGTAAACAGTGGGCGCCGGCTGAGGGCCTCAGCTGTGGTCAGCTGCACCGCTGTTTTCTTTTTTCCTTAATGTTGGAGCAACTCAGTATTAATATGGTTGCCTCCAACTGGAAAGTACCCACCCTTTGTGCTCATACCTGGTAGATATGGACTTTTTGAGGTTCAGAAGTCGTATTTCCTAACTTTCCGCCAAAATTACCAATTTCAAGTTTACTAAACAGGGTTCAATTTGACAGCATGTTCATACAATGCCGGCGGAATCAGCGCAGATGGCCCTGGGGTGTTGGCCTTGGATAACTTCGGGCATTCCGTTACTGTTATTGATTATGGTTGTTTGCATCTAAAAATGCGTTTTATAACAAAAACACTATTTATACCTCTGAACCAAATTTGCTCTATCATGGCTCAGAGAAGGAACCTACCCTGTGTACCAAATCACCCCAAAGATTACCTGTTTGACTTCTTCCATGATTTGCAGCACTCAGGAAGTTGAAATTGAGCTGTGCTTATAATATGAGAACGTTTATGCCCCTGCTGAAGATATGGTGGGATATGTGGCCTCAGTAGTAAGAGTGGCCAAGTATCCCACTCCATTCTTCGATTCAAAATCACACCAGGGTGACATGTTACTGCCAAATGAAGAGTTTGGTGGTGGTTTACTGGCGTTTTCAGCTTTAAATAAAGACCGTTCTGGTTTGCTTTTACTGACTTCTATCCTTTCCTCACCTTTAGGAAAATTCAGCACCATTGTTCTGGTGGATACTGGTGCCACAGAAAAACTTATGGACCTGAGCCTAGCCAACTATCTTGGGCTTCATTACTTGACTGGTGGTATGGTTAGAGAAGGGGCGTCCCAAGGTATTTCCACTCTGAAGATCGTTGGGACAGTGGACTATCAGGTTAAAAATTCCACTTGTCTGATCACTTCCAAGCTATCAAAAACCTCCTGTATCCTATCATTTTGGGTGTGGAGTGGTGGCGGAAGTCTGACGTTAGAACCAACTTGAAAGAGAATACCCTATCCCTAACAGTAAAAAATGGTCGCACACTTGTTGTTTCTTTGTCTGAGGCTGACGCTCAGGGCGACTTGCCCCACTGGCCCCACCTCCACACCCTTAGCCTTGCCTCTATGCTGAAGCCCACTGTGGTGGTTCCCCTAACTTCTTGTTTGGAGGGTTTGGAATCTTCCTTTGATGCAGCTTCACCTGACGCGCTACCTGATCATTTTAAGTATGACTATGACTATAAACTCACGGTGGATCTGGTGCTTATTTCTTCTCCCAATTTTTCTTGACCATCCGGGAGGAAGAGGCTTTAGATGTGTGGGTGAAGGAGCAGTTAGCCAAAGGCGCGATTTTTCAGCGGACCTCTCCTATTTGCTCCCCCTTCTCTTTGTTAAGAAGGCTGATGGTACTCTACGCCTGTGCATAGACTATGGGAACCTAAATAACGTTACTGTACCAGACCTCCATCCCATCCCTTTGGATTCACAGACTGCGCGCTATATGGAGAAGGTAAAGGTCTTCTCCAAGCTGGATTTCCTAAATACATTCAATCAGATTTGGACAAAGAAGGGCCAGGAGTGTTTAACCGCATTCCGCACCAGAAAGGAATTTTTTAGTTTTGGGTCATGACCTTTGGGCTTAAGAATGCCCCTGCCATCTTTCATTGCCGCATTGATGCTGAGTTGGGAGACTTGTTGGAGGTATGTGCGGTTGTCTACATTGATGATATCCTGGTGTTTTTCCCTGATCAAGAGTCCCTACAGTACACCTTTGGCAAGTGGTGGAGCGGTTAAAGGCAGCCAGCCTTACACTGAAGATAAGCAAGTGTGAATTCTTCAAGTCCCAGGTCCCTTTTCTGGGCAACGTCATGTTTGACCAAGGACACATGATAACTCCAGACAAGGAGAAGGCTATTTGTGAGTGGCCAACCCCCACCTCAGTCAAGGAATTGAGGAGCTTTTTGGGGTCGTGTACGTTTCTCAAGAAGTTCACACCCAATCTTTCTGAGGTGGCAGCTCCCTTATACAAGGCTAGCGGTGCCAAGGTGCTTCAGTATTTCTCCGTTTTGAAGGATGCTTTCCAGGCAGTGAGGTGCACCGTGTTGTCCACGTCTGTTCTTCGCCATGTTAACCCTTCAAAGGGGTTCATTGTGTCTACTGATGCCTCCAACTTCGCCATAGCGGCCGCTTTGCTACAAGTAGGCGAAGATGGGATAGAGCATCCAGTTGGATATTTTTCTAGGAAAATGTCTCTGCCTGAGTTGAATTACACCATTTATGACAAGGAGTTACTAGCAGTAGTGGAGGCACTGACATATAGGCGTCACCACTTGCATGGCTATACCCAACCATTCTGTGTACGTACCAATCACCGTGCCTTGCTGTACTATTACACCCCTCATGTCCTAACCCCACGTCAGACCCGTTGGCGTGAGACCCTACAACTTTGCCTTTTATTATGAATTCACCAAGGGCAAGGATAATAATTTGGCAAATGCTTTAAGCCGCAACCCTGCTTTAGCTCCTGATCCAAAGGAGGTAGAAGTCCACAATACACAGGTGATGATTATTCCAAATATAATTATGTCATAACATTCCTCTCCCCCAGCCAACGTGCCAGCGCTTGCACCTCTGGAAAATGCGGAGAAATATGGTATGTTCAGAAAGGTAGTCCTTTCTCAGCCGCTATCTGCTGAATATACTATGGTTCTTGCTAAGAGCGCTTTAAATTAAGAGGACCTATCCAGGGGTTATCACGTAAATGATGAGATGGTGTGGTTTCAGGGGCGCCTTTGGATAGCTGCTGGACTACAATTCCTGGAAATCATCTGGGACCATCATGATGGAATCACCATTGGTCATCCTGGGAAAGAAAAGACCTTGGAGTTGATACTTGCACCTACAATTAGATTGGCTTGCCCGCTCAGGTGGGGCGGTATTGTAAGGAGTGCCTGGTATGCAACCAGATGAAACCCAATCGTCAACCTTTAGTAGGGTTGTTGGTACCATTCCAAAAGGCTTATGGGCCCAGGACTTCCATCTCAGTTGATTTCATTGTGGAGTTACCAGTCTCAGACGGTTATGATGCCATCATGGTAGTGGTGGACCAGTTCATGAAGTTTGGTCACTTCATTCCTTGCAGAACTACAATAACCACGGCTGAGATGGCTAGGCTCTTTGTCACGCATATGTTTGCACACCATGGGATTCCCCAAGAGATCTTTTAGTGACCGGGGACCCCAATTTACCTCTGTCTTTTGGAAAGAGTTGTGTAAGACTCTTCAGATTCGCCCTTGCCGTTTGACTGCCTATCACCCACAATCAGATGGGCAGACTGAACGAGTGAACCAGTGCTTGGAGAAGTTCCTGCGGTGTTACACTGCCGCGGATCATTCAGATTGGGCTTCTCACATTCCTATGGCCGAATTTAGTTACAACAACACTTTGCATTCTTTGATTGGTTGTTCCCCTTTTTTCGCCAGCCATGGCTTTAACCCCGCCTTTATCATGGAGCCCAGCTGTTGGTCTAAGGTTGAAGCGGTGGTGGACTTCGCCAAGACAATCAAGAAGGTCCACCAGGGAGTTTTCCACAAGCTTGGAGGCGGCAATGCAAGTTTATAAGGAGAACGCTGATGGGAAGCGCCGAGTGGGTCCTGCGTACAAGGAAGGTGATCTCGTGATGCTTGATTCTTGTAACATCCCTTTCAAGCAGCCATGCAAGAAGCTGGTACCAAAGAGGATTGGCCCCTACCGTGTTATTAGAAAGGTGGGCAATGTCTCATACAAGCTAGATCTTCCCCTTCATTTCAGATCTTCTCTGTGTTTTATGAGAGCAAACTGACGTTGTTTGAGGGCCCCACCCAAGACTCCTGAGGCCTATCTCGTGGATGGGGCGCCAGAGTGGGAAGTGGAGGAAATAGTAGCCTCACGCCGTGTTAAGAGAAGACTTGAGTACCTGGTATCCTGAAAGGTTTTTAAACTGCAGAATACAGTTGGGTTTCAGCGCGTGACTGTGTGCATGCCCAAGATCTGGTTGAAGCCTTCCACAAGCGTTTCGCCCATGCTGCTGGATCTCAACCCAAACCAACCCTTGCCACCATGAATTTGGCCCCTGCCCACAAGAATTTTTTCCTTGCGCAAGCCCCTGGAGGGGTGTTGAGCCCCATCAAGAGTAGAGGGTAATGTCATGATTAAATGACATCATAGTGGGGACTGACCCTAAGGATAAGGCTGGGCGACAGGAGGCCCAGAAGGTGAAGCTTCAGGCCCTCCCTGACCTCAGGTACACATTAGACCAACACTGGGTACAAGCTAAATATGCCCAGGTTGGTATTAGTGAAGTGCTGAACGCCCAGCCCCTTTCATCGGCCCAGGCATTAAAATGAATGGTATATTCACTTAACACCAATTGCACCATTTGGTTGATTGAGGAACGGGGGTTAAAACCCATTCCATTTATGAAATGACACGTTTGGGTCGGATCCAACTTTAATTGATTACTTAAGTGAAGTCAGTTTTGGCATATTCTACCAATTTGGATGGTAGTGTTTGCCTATTGGTGGGTTGGTGCTAGGCCCACTTCAGTGAGCCCCATATTTCCCCAACATAGTTTAATTCTGTTTCTCTTAACCAACACTCCTTGTTGGTCGACTTTCCTAATAAAACTTTTCCCATTTTTGCCCGTTTTACTTATGTTGTTTTGAACGATCCTGTGCATGACCTCTTCGAGGAGGTCTCGCGCTACATACACCATACCATTCTACTCACAATCTGGTTAGCTCCTAGTGCACCGTTGGTTCGCCCAGGTTCCCTCCAAACTGGGATGTTTACCCCTTTCCCCTGTGTACATTGCGTCAATTTTTGGTGTGGTATTATTTATAATGATCGCACTTTTCCCTTTAAGTTATTATTGCTCCAGCATCTTCTGCTGGGATCTAGTAACTTTGGTTTTTACGGCTAGTTTCCATGCGTTGTCTCTGTGCACCGAGCACCACCACTCTGGCATAAAGGAGTTTAATAGACACTTTCCTTGCAGAAGATGTCATGGAGTACGCCCAGGTTTACCGCCCTTTGGCTAAGGCAGCCAAGGTCACCTCTTCCCAGATTGTGCGGATGTTCCGCCAGAATCTCCGTCCTGACATCCTCACTGCCATGGCTGCCACTTGCCTAGGAGCCACCCTCAATGAGGAAATTTCAGTCGTGACCCAAGTGGAGGGTCAATTAGCATTAGCTCAAGCAAAATCCTATCCCATGTCAAAACATGGGAGATTCCGTGGCCACCAAGCTGAATCTGAGCCGGTCTCCAGCACCTCGCAGGAGCTCTCACAAGGATCACCCTTCAGCTCCGCCAATGGGTTGAACCCCTCTGAAAACCCCAGAGAGGGCAACCCCAGTCATTCTACAACTTCCGCCCTACTCCCACGTGCATTGCTACAATCAATAAAGGAAATACCTCGTCTTATCTCTATGTCCCCTACTCGTTACAGCTTTGGGAAGAAAGGGGAAGAGTGAGGATCAACTTTGGGTAATGGTAGACACCGGGAACAGAGGACAAATATCTGGACTACGGGTTAGCTAAAGGAATGAAGCTGGAGATGGAGTGAAAGGGAGCCGTTACACCGTTGACACCTAAAAATATGTTGGCAGTTGGAAGGTCAAAACCCAGGTGCTTTTTGCGGCAGGGGCCTCAAACTTTCCAAGAATCATTTAGTGCTATTAAAAATCTGACACACCCCATAATCCTAGGCATGCAGTGGTGGCTCAAGTACTCCCCTCAGTTCAAACTGCAGGAGCGCCTGGTCATGCTACACCACAAGGGTCAACCTCCAGTGGCGCTATATTTCTTCACTACTGGTGGAGGGAAGCTTGGGGTGAACGCAGTATTGGGGCTGGAGCAAGGTGTGGACATTCCTAAAGAATTTCGTACATACACCCACCTGTTCCAGAGGAACCAAGCTCCTTCAACAACCCCAAATGGGCTTTTTCTTTTACTTTAAAGTTCAAAAAGGACGCGGAGTTTCCAAAGGGTTGCCCCATCTACCCTTTAAACCTGAAAGTGAAGGCTGCTCTAGAAGTTTATGTTAAGGAAATGCTAGAGCGTTGGATGATTATTCCCTCCAATTATCCAGTGGTGTCACCTATACTCCTAATCCCAAAAGCAAGTGGCGAGCTCCGCCCATGTGTGGATTCTTAGTGGCTGAACGCAATAACCGAGTCTGACCCCTACCCCATTCCATTGATGGAGACCATCTCTCGGATGATCTCAGGTAATCAGGTTTTCACCAAGTTGGACCTAATCGATGCATTCAAAAAAGTTCCTGTGATTGCAGAACAACAAAAGTATACGACTTTCAAGTGCCACTTAGGGGTTTTGAGTACATGATGATGCCTTTTGGCCTCAATAACGCCACATAAGTATTCCAGCATACCATAGACAATGCCCTAGGAAACCTAATTGGGAAATGTTGTGTGGCATATATGGATGATATACTTGTGTTATCCAAGACTAAAGAGGATCACAAAAGCGATGTGCTGAGCAAGCTGGAGGCCCTCAATAAGGCGGACCTCCGCTTGAAGCCATCAAAATGTGAGTTCTACAAGGACTCTGTCTCTTTCTTGAGGAACGTAGTCTTCCAAAAGGTAACTTCCATAAGCCCTGACAAGTTGAAGGCAGTGAGAGTGGCCGGCCCCTAAAGATAGAACTTGTGTTAGAAGCTTCCTTAACGTGTTGAACTTCCTGAGAAGGCTTGCAAAAGACCTCTCCAAAACGGTGGCACCCTTAACCCAATTGACAGGGCAGGTGCCGTTCCATTAGGGAAAGAGGAGGAGAAGGCTTTCCAAACCATCAAGGAGAGCCTCATGAAGGCACCAGTACTAGCTCACCCTGACGTCAACCGCCCTTTCATAGTGAAGACTGACGCCTCAAATTTTATGGTTGGGGCAGTTCTGCTGCAAGAGGGGGAAGATAGGGTAGACCATCCTGTAAGCTATTTTAGCAGGAAGATGCTGCCCACTGAGATGAATTACCCTGTGTAAGACAAGGATCTCCTAGAGATTGTATCAGCTTTGGAGGAATGGCAGCATCAACTAATGTACGCCAGAAACCCTTTCACCATCATAACGGATTACCGCTCCCTCAAAATTTTACAAGAGTCTAAAGCGCATGAACCAGCGCCAGGCCAGGTGGCATCTATAGCTGGCGCCTTATGATTTCAAGATTGTGTACAAGCTGGGGGAGAGAATCTTCATCCCAGATCACCTAATCAGGGACCCAGGAAAGTCCTTCCCAAGGGTGGAGCTGGATGCATACAACACAGAAACTATGTTACCCTCGAATGTGTTTGTCATCATCCAAAATGCCACCCATGAACTGAAGGACAAGCTCTGGGCCCCCCAGCGAAGCTTGAAATATGGGGCCACACTGTGGAAGGACCTGGAGGAGGGGTGGAGAATGAACAGCATAGGAATTTCTGCAAAAAGAAGGGACTTATCCTCCACAAAGGGCGTCCATGGCTGCCCAGCCGCGAGCTCCAGGAGGAGGCGATAAGCGCATTTCACAACAACCCCTTGATGGGACACCCTGGGAATGAGAAAATGATAGAGCTCTTGGCCCAGAGTTATCATGGCCTGGGATGCCAAGCGCTGTGAGGGAATAAATCCAAAATGTGTAACATGCGCCTGATCTAAGCTTGCTAGGCAGAAGCCTTTGGGGAAACTCAAATCACTCCAGATTGCAGAAATGCCATGGTCCTCACTGAATGTGGATTTTGTAATGAGGTTTCCAAAATTGAAGGGGTATGATGCTGTGATGGTGGTAGTAGACAGAATGACCAAGTACGTGGAAGTCTTTCCGTGTACCTTTAAAATCACAGCAAAGGGCAAGGCGGAGATCTTTATGAACAAGGTATTTGCTCGCCATGGCCTACTGGAGGAGATAGTGTCAGATAGAGTTAAAAATCATCGCACAATTCTGGCAACATTTACCTAAAAATCTTCAGATCAAACCATTCAGATCCTCAGCCTGGAACCCTCAGTTAGACAGCCAGACATAACAAGTCAATAAAGTCCTCGAGCAGTATCTGCAATGCTACATGCCCACCCAACAGGAACGCTGGACGGACTGGCTGAAACTAGCCCAATTTGCTCACAATAACTTAGCACATTCATCAACGGGATTGTCGCCCTTAATGGCAAACTATGGGTTCCATTCAAAGATGGTGGAAAACCACCCCAGAGGTCCAAACCCAGCGGCGAACGACCTGGCATTGGAAATTGAGGGAAAAACTGAAACCCTTACGTGAAAATTTAACAAAAGTGATTGAGATGCAGAAGAAGAAGGCTGACACTCACCAATCCAAGGCCCCGGTGCTAAAGGAAGGAGACCTAGTGATAATCAACGCAAAAAATTATTTGGTTCCTGCAAGCTGCAGGAAATTTGGACCAGTCGCCCGGGCCCATTTAAGATCCTCCACCAGGTAAATGAAGTGGTGTACAAACTGGAGTTTCCTGAGTGATTGCGATTGCATCCAGTACTGCATGTCTCACAACTGAAGAAGTTTGAAGGCCCTCTTCCAGAGAAACCAGAGCCAGTCCACTCGGGAAACCCAGGAGAGGCTGAGTATGAGGTGGAGGAAATCCTTGACATGAAGATCTCTTGGAATAAGCGTTGGTATCTAATAAAATGGGTAGGTTACCCGGTGAAAGAGTCCACCTGGCAGACTGCCAATGACTGCAGTAACTGCCCGCAGAAGGTGGAGGAGTTCTGGAATTGGAGGAGGCTCTCATCTGGGGGGCGTGATGTAATGGTCAAGGCGTTGCCTGACCGCCACATTGCTATAATCTTCCCTAGGGCGATGATCAAGGCTAAGGGAGAGGGGCACAATAGCTACAATTTTCGTAAATGGCAATCTGATGAATAAGATGTCTCAAAATTGAAGCTAAACAAAAATCTCAAGGCTGACAAGGAAGAAAATCCTCATAAATGGTGCTCTGGCCAACCAGATGCTGCCAAATTGAATATTACTAAATGTGGCAACGAGGGAGTAGACTGAAGACACAAATTTATGGCCAACCAGGTGCGCTAAGTATGATGTCCCCAAATGTATTGATGAGGATGAAAATCCTTGTAAATGACGCACTGGCCAACCAGATGCCACCAAACAACTTTTACTAAAAAGGGCAATGAGGATAACCCTTGTAAATGGCGCTATGGCCAATCAGATGCCGCCACTTCAATTGAGACTGGAAAAGCCTCTCAGAAATGGCTATCAGGTGAATCAGAGGCCACCAAATCTCTGTTAGCTTTATCTAAGAATACAGATGAAGAGAATGGCCTGGGCTTTGAAAACAATTCAAAGCAGAAAAATAAGATGCGGAAATGTTTACATTACTGCAAGGGTACCCGGTCCTAGTTCTGGAATGGGTCTCAACAAAGAAATTGAGGGTCTAAATCCTCAGGTTATGCTTGTTGACAAGAAGATGCCCGCAGACTCTGAGGAGAACAAGACCCACTCTTTTCTATAAGCTCAGTATAAATCTGAGCTGACGAAACTGTGTAAAGCAGTTTTGTCTTCTAGAATATATAGATAAACTTAAAATCCAAAATATATTTTCGAAATTGGAAATCAGCTTTATTAAGGCCTTGAGGGAAACTACACATGGACCACAGCTCAGACTTTGACAAGGCTATTGAGTCTTTATATGTCTTTCTGGAGGTCAGACCTTCTTGCTGAGCGCCAGTATAGTCCTGACTGTGGCACAAACTTTCATAGTAAAGTGCTTCCCACATAGTCGTATTAGGAACATTTCCACAGCAGGATTATCCTGCCAGTGGGCACTTACCTGGGCACTCTTGCCTAAATGCTTGTGGCAGTGTTCAGAGACCCCATCCGTCACAATAAGCAGATGTTTTATAATTGATTTAACAGAATGATGTGGGCACATTAAATCCCAACAATATATGAAGATACACCATTTGTCAGTATATTGTCAATAAATTAGAATATTGAAACTCCATTCCTATCTCAAAAAGAACCAGCCATATGAAGTAGCAAAAGCTTCAACAGTGGTTCTTATGGCTGGTATGGCAGATGTGACTATGATGAGAAGGGGAGTAACCCCTAACTTTTATCTAATTTCCAGAACCATCACAGGAATTACTTGGAACACTGAAATGAATGTGTCCCAGATTAACTGGAATGACATACCTATAATTACTTGCCCTGATAATCCAGTTTCTTATGAAAAACTAAAGCGAGGTACAGCAACTTTTAAGAGGCTATCATCTTTGACAAGGCCCAGAAAATTACCAAAATAATACTGTATATCATCTATGTAATAAAGATGTGTTATGGGTTTGATATCTGGATTACCATCAATTGAGGACAGCTCAAATTAGAAATAGTTAGAAGGATTGAAATCATCGATCAATGTTTAATAGAGTTTGTGCATTCTACCTTCAGCAACTTACAGATAACTATTTCACGCCATTATGTGGCCATCACTGAGTTGGTCACTTTATTAATAAACTCAAGCCAGGAGGCACAGTTATTGAATGAGCTGGTAGAAGCCAACTTTGGAAAATTCCGCTATAGCCTGAAGGCAACCCATAACTTGGCCACTTGGGCCAATAATCAAGTATCAAATTAGCGCAAGGATTAAATGAAATATCTACAATGTGTTTAAAACCTACTTTGATGAAAGAGGAGCTACCAATAATTGGGTCAGCAGTGCAACTAAAGCTTCTATGTAGGATTAAGAAGCTATGAGAATTGGCCACAAAGGTCAAGAGAAACAATTGAACAATAACAATGCATTTAGTTATCAGTACCAATAACCAAGCGCCCAAATTTGTGAAATGAAGGACGATTTTATACAATAAAGCAATTTTTGCCGCAAAACGTTTGAAGTACAACAAACAGAAAAAAATATGAAGACTCACCAGACATATTAAGTCATCAAATTAATAATCTTAATGAAAATGTTACCTCTATCAATGACTTAAATAATACTCTACAAGGAGAAGTGACAATTTTTAAGAAACTCAATAAAAGGAAGGATCAAGTTGTTTTTTGTATAAAACTGCAAATGACCAGGCTAAATAGAAAAAGCAACAATGAAGTTAAAATTGGAGCCATTTGGACTAGAAATAGATATTTACTGTCATATTGCAGAATTGGATGATGGTTTTTTTCAATGCTCTCAGAACAATTTACTGGTAGTCACGCATTTAAATACTATGAGGATGAAGCCACAGAGGTCAATACTGAAGTCAATTTCAGGCCACGTCAGCAGATGCCAAGTAACACTGCTGCATTGGCCAATCCTAGATCCTATACTCAGGGCGCCATGACTTAGCAGTCTGAGACAACAGAGATGAGTCAGTAGTGAAAAAATTACAAATAACCTGAAAGAGAGAACAATAATAATAAATTTTCCAATCTACCTAAATTTGACAAAAACAGAAGCGTGGCCATTTTTGTTAAGAGATTTGAAATGGCCATGTACGGGGCCAGTGACCATAACAAATTTGCTATTATCATCAAATTCTTAGATGAATGTAGCATTGAGTTGATCATGTCATATGTGAATAACAATCCTATGTATGCTGAGGTCAAAGAGGCCTTCCTTCGAAAATTTGGAGATCCTGAATAGATCTCAACAAAAAAGGCTAGATTTATGAATATTGTCTGTAAAAAGGAGGAATCAACTACTGAATTTTCATAAATTTTATTGAGAAGCACAGGTTCTTCTGGCACTAAGGCAATAATCGATATCAACGTCAAAATTTCATTGCAGCATACAGTGCAACCCTAGAAATTTAACATATACCTTATAGCTAGAATTCTTTATAGCCTTGTGATGTCCAAATTGGTCAATTACCTACGCCTATGCTCTCAAACATATGGACCCCCTACTACCAGCTACAAACCAATAACTGTAGGCACTTCAGGAAAACCATTTGAAAACAACAAAAAAATTGAGAGGTCCTACTACAAAAAATGGGAAATCTAAAAATATGAAGGCAATGCATCCAATAAGTGAAATTACTTGCATTAACAGCAATTAGAAAGGGAACAATGCCTAAAATGTCGCTGACAGAGATCCAATGTAGTACTTCCAGTTAATCCTCAGAATGAGGGAAAAAAGAATGCATAATAGAAGACACCACTAGTGCTAAAAAGAGATTGCATAATAGAAGTGGTATGTTCTATTGTGCAAGAATAGCAATACCACGTGAACTAAATGAACGCTTTGCAAAGTGGCCTCAAATATTAATATGGGACCTATTCAAGTACATCAGGAAATCACCAATGATGTGCATGCGATTACTCTTTTACAAAAAAAGGCAGATAATCCTGAAGTAACTGAGGTAGTCGCAAAATTGTATGCACAATATATTATCAAGAACATACCAGCTGAGGGGCCAAGTCAAACAACTTATACACCAAGTTTAAAGGGAGTAAACATAGCAATGCTCATTGACAAATCTATCACTAAATGTCCTAGCACCAGAAAAACGTTAGAAGGCTCTCAATTCTTTTTATTATTCATGTATTCAATTAGTAAACTCAATTTGTTATTATTAATCATGGTGTATCTATGTTGATATCCTAGTCAACAAAATCAGGTCATATCAATTATTGGCAGTGGAGAACCCATGAATATTGTTTCAACTAAATTAGCCAAGAGCTGAAAATTGCTCCTAATATTGATCAATGGCAAGAATACAGGACATTGGGTCCTAACAGTACAAAATCAAAGGAGACTACAGCGCCTTGCCACTGCAATTTTAGTACTTGTAGTTTCAGCACCTGCGATTGTGCTCCCAAATGCTAACTATGACATATTAATCAGAACAAGCTTTATATAAACCTCTGTCATTATTTGAAAATTTAAAATAACATGTTAACAATATTTGGGATGGAAACTTTTTTAATATACTACAGTTTTACTAATACTGAGCCCATTAGCCACCATTAAAATCTCATTAGTATCATATGCTGATGGAATAATACCAATTGGATATACTCAAAAGGTAAATCAAAGTTGACCTTTGCCAATGCCATAAATGAAAATGGGTGATACCAATAAAAGTAACAAAGATGCAACAATAGTCCCAGGCCATCAACTGGTTATGGGTACCAGTATCACATTAGTTATTCCAAAATGATTGTATGGGAGGTCATGTTACCCTAAAATTGTTCCTGATTGAACCCAGTATAGCGCCTGAAACACTATACCAGGGTATGGAAAAATTGACATCTTGTTAAGAAATTTAACAAAACACAATAAGATGAAAAATACCAAGAGGTCTCTTTTGCAAATCCGTTACTCATGTATAAATTTTAAATCATCTATAGAATTCAGTAATTTATCAAAGGTTTAATTGCCTATTGAGGGCTTGAGTAACATGCTGTATTTCCATGAGAATCACTTATTGGATAGTCCGAGAAGCAAAAGAGGAAGCATTGAAATTATTATTTAATAATTTAAGATTTTTGCAAAATATGACCTTGATCTGAGCTGTGTGAAAGGAGTACAAAACTTTTTGGACATTGGGGATCATACACTCATCAGCATTAGGCTGATTAGCCATTCTCAAGATAAATATGAAGTAGTCAGAGAAGAGCTCATCAAACTTTTAAAGAGTGGAATGATCATGCCTTCAAAAAGCCCTTAGGCTAGTCTAGTTTTAATTGTAGAGAAGAATGATAGTAACTGCATTATAACTGACTATTGCCTCATCAACGCTATTACAAAAAAGGGTTTGTATCCATTGCCAAAAATTGATGACGCTTTAAACTATCTGGGAGGTGGGAAATATTTTACAGCAATGGTTTTATCTCTGGATATTGACAAATTGATTTGTTTAGTGAGAAGTAAGAGAAATGCGCAATTATTGTGCAAAAGGATTATTTCAATCAAAAAACATGCCGCAGGGGCTGTGTAATGTGCCAGCAACTTTTCAGCGTACAATAGTACCATTTTTGGGGATCATAAGTTATCCTGTGTACTTTGTACATGAATGATATTAATGTTTTCTCACGAAAGTTCTATAAATACCTTAATCACTTTAAACAAGTGTTTAATCTATTGATTAAGGCAAATTTGAAAATAAAGCCCCAAAAATGTCAACCCTTAAAAGTGCAATTGGAGTATCCCAGATTCATTATCAATCCTCAAGGTTTGTGGCCTTGACCACAAAAGAAGAATGCAAAAAATAATATGCAAGCTTTAAAAAATATTCACGATGATCAAGTGTTTTTAGGCATAGTAGGATACTATTTAGAATTTATTGAAGGTTTTACAAAGAGTGTAGAGCCCTTATTTTAAGCTGACACAAGGAGGAGTTAATTTTTTTGGGCAGCTGAATGTCAACAGGCCTTCAATTTGTTGAAAACTACGCTGAGTATGACGCCTGTCCTACAATTTCTAGATTTTACAAAAAATTAATTACATAAACCAAATTCCTTGCTGATCACAATTGGTGGTGTGACCTCAAACTGGGGATGATGGGAGGAGCACCCTGTCACTTATTGCAGCCGAATGCTGAATAAGCATGAGCTTAACTATACAATGATGGAACATGAATTTTTAGCTGTGATCTACGCTTGAAAACAATTCCAAGTGTACATTCATGGTACTAGGTTTTGAAAGTAACAGAGCATAAAACACTACATTGGCTTCACAATCTTAAAGAGCCTGAGGGCCATTTAGCCCGCTGGGCTTTAAACTTAGAGGCGTACATAAAGAGAATATTCATAGAGAAGGAGCCACTTATCAGAATGCAGATGAATTATTGTAACTTCTGATGTTATCCATCCTACGCAATTTGGCTGATGTGCTCTACGAAAAAAATGATAAATTTGATGTATGAGGACAAGCCGCCTGATTTAAGAAGGCTATTGAGAAAGCATTAAAGAATACCAAATATCAGGATGAAGTCTTATACAAGCTTAAGCCCAATGGACAGCATAGAATTTTTCCACAGTTTTCTGAATATATAACAATATTATTCAGGCTTATAAGGCAGTGTAGCATGCTGGAATAAAAAACGTTGGAAATAATATAACTACTACTGGGATTTCATGTGATTTTTATATTCAATATGAAATTAAAAACTTCCATTTGTGCCAACTTACAAAGCCCATGATGCCTGATGTTTAATATCAACTAATTAAACCAGATTTATCCTGACATATGGTCTTGATTGATGTTGTTGATCCATTACCAGTCAGTAGCCTTGGCACCAAATATCATTGTCGCTATCAATCATCTGACTAAGTTGGTATAGAAGAAAGCTATGTGAGAAATAGGGGCCCTGACAACGGCTAAATTCATCATGGATTATACTATTTTATTGGAATAAATGCCCTCAGAAAATCTTAATGGACAATGGAACAAACTTTGCTACACAGATAGTGCAGCGCCTAAATGAAATAATGTCCATTAAAGGAGTACTGTTGATGCTGTACTACCCTGAGACTAATGATTTAGTAGAGTGAGTGAATGGTACCCTTGTTGGCATATTGTCTAAAGCGCAGCTGCGACGCCATCACAATGGGCTACTTTCATTAGTGCCAAGGTTTTTTCACACTATATTAAACATCATAGTAGTACAGGACATTCTCTATTTCAAATATTATATGGTAGACATCCAGTTCTACCCTCATGTTATATTCAGCCATTAACCTAACTGAGGCAGTTAACCCTAAGAGTTATTTCAAACAACTGGCAAAAACACTGATCAAGTTACTGTTTGAGGCTTATCAGAATGCAATCAATCAGAAAACAAGCCATAAAAGTTACGATGATTTAAATTGAGATGCTGTTTCCAAGTTTTAAGAATATGACTTAGTATAATAATGTGGTACCTATAACGCGGGTCATGCACACAAGTTGGCCTTTCTTTGGAAGGGTCCTTTTATCATATTAGAAATATCTGAGATGAACACACTATCAAAGATCAGGGCGGTTGGGTTGAGAAATGAGTTTATACTAAGTTTCTTTATCCATATCATATGGAATAAATAAGTAAAAATAAAAAGAAAAGATAAAGGAAGATGAAAAAATATGTATATAAAATTAAAGATGATAAAAATAATAAAATATATAATAAAAAAGCAAAGTTATATTAATTCATACTTTTTGGAGGGCTAGTCAGCTTCATTGTCAGAGCTGAATATCCTTTTTTGGATGGAAAGGCGAGTTAGCTTGTTCTGGGTTAGAAGACAAAGCCCTAAGAAAACCAATTGGTGGAGAAACCTGAATTCCGTATTAGTCTCAACTTTCAAGACTTTGGCAAAGATTATCTAAAACTATTAAGACTCTGCACCAGGCGGTGGACTGGCTGATTAAGGAAAGGACAAAGAATAAGGGAAGTAGCCATTGGAAAGGACTGTCAAATGATTGGTAAATGTTGCATTCGGAAGAGAAAGTGGAAAAAGAAAATTAATCATCTAGGAGGCTTTTTAGGCAGGGATAATTTGGGGATAATAACCTTAGCTTAAAACATTTGTGAGCAAGCCTCATCCAAAACCCTATGCATGTTAGGCACAGTATCAATTTAAAATCCAGCCAGTGGGAAAAGGATGCATGCACAGAGAAGAGCCATTTGGGCCATATACATTTCTGGTACTCCTTTTGGCAAGTTCCTGAAAAGGGAGTGATAAAGCACAAGGATGCAACGATCTTTTGTGTTACAATTACTTAGGCTCAACGAGATGTGAAAATCTGTGTAAATATTTGTGGCGAAAATCAGAGTTCCACGACTGAGTTGTCAAAAAGCAAAGCCTGGTTGGTTAAAAAGGGTCGGCTGGGATGACGTCAGGTTCAGAAGCTAGGGTGAAAGCCATATAGGTCACCAGAATATGGGTAGTGAGCTTAAATTTAAACCTGAAGTGGCCATGCAGTTCACATGTAAAGAGGAATGAAGGATATTCATGTGGAATACCGTAAAAGCGAAAAAAGAAAATAAGGAAGATGGATTGCTATCAGGCGTGAATTGATAGCATATTGATTTTTTAACATTTTTTTAGGCCACAGGGCCGTGGAGACTGATTGAAGCAGTGGAAGAAGGTTCACTTTTGACCCACTGAGAGGTTCTTTGCTGAGGACTCAAAACATTGCAACTGGCGTGAGTTTGCTAAGCTCTAACTGAGATAATACAGGCATTAAATATGTTCTTTACTTGACAGTTGAAGTGTATTGATTGACCAACATGTTAAACATAGGGCAAAATGCCATAATTGACAATGGATCGTTGCATTAAGTACTGAGTTTTTGGAAGGAACAATGATCCTGGTGGACAAACTTCAAGAAAACATTCATACTTTGAAGATTTTAAAAACTCAGACATCATTACCAAGAAAGAAAACAAACCTTTGCTTATATTCCAGTCAAGGTAGGGGAAGTGGTGGATAATTCACTGAATTGAAAAAGTCAAATATATTATGATTGGAGATGATAGTTGCTTAGATCTAAGTTGATATATCTGTTGTTATATATATCCAATTAATGTATGATAAACAATATAACTGCAAAGAAAAACAAAGGATTTGTGGCCTAACGATTTCACTTATAATCAAAAATAAAGAAATATAATTGAGGGCCTTCAGGTTAAGTCTAAATTAGATTTTAAAGTCAATTGGGCTATGATAAAGATATTTTTAGTGATTTAATTGTCTTAGTGTTGAGCATCCATTGTTTAGAGGAATGGTGGTTTAGCCTTTTGAAAACGCATCAGAGATATTATCTTAAATATGTTTATTTATTCCAGAAGGAACAACTATGAGGTGGAGCTGGGTGTACATGTAAGTCCCAGGGAACGTCCCCTGTGTGTCAATTGAGCCCTCTTCCCATTTCTGAGTAAGAAGGTTCTGAAGAGGGTGGCTGTACCCCTTATTACCCAGGGCGACCTCGCCCACATGGTAGTTGAGCGCTGGGTAACAGCCCTCCCTATTCGGATCCCTCCCCCAGTGCCCACACTCACCTCAGCAGAACAAGTACATTTGATCAAGGAAATTTGTGCTGAGATTACCAAAATGAAGTTGATCAGTCCAAATATGAGTGGAAATGAGCCTGATGATTAGAATTCACATAGTCAAAAAGGGATGAAGATTGATTCATTGCCAGAATTGCTGATGGTTTTGATTTGGCCAACACCACGATTCAAAATTAACCACCTCTAAAAATCATTGGGGATGATCCCTGACGTGCAGATAGTAGCATTGGACACCATTGATGAGAGTTCAAAGCTCCCTTCCAGAAAATTGAGCACTGTGGCCAATGAAATGCTTTTGACCAAATAAATGGCCCAGTGACTGGTCATGGGTGGGTTGGGCATCCTGAACCCATTCCCAACCAATTGGGAACAACCCTACATGGGGTGTCCCTGTTGGATTCTCGTTGCTTATCAGGCCAGATGCCATCACGCCAACCATAAGAAATGTAGTCGAGCCTCAGTTCAGGCGTTTGAGGTCAAACCAACTGCAACTTAGCCTGCTTCTGAATTCTTCAATGTCAGTTCCCAGTTAGCTTATCTGCCCCATTCCTGAATAATTCGCTGGTTAGGTCGAATTGAGGGTCTTGATCCTGGCTTGTTTCCACATCAATTGACCACAATTCAATCAGTTGCATTGCACTGAGAAAATTGTTGGTCAATTTTCTTCACTTTCCTTTACAATAAAATTTGCCTCTGAAAACTATCAATTTTGATATTATTGATATCCTTCTGGCCGCATTCCCAATGGATTTTCTCTGGTGGCCTGTCAGTCCTTATACTTGATGGGCTTTACCAGTACTGATAATTACTATGGCCCCTACCATCATCAACTGGATTCAGCGAGCTAGATACTTCTGGCAATTCTACCCTGTTATTACAAACACCCGCCAACAATATACTGGGATCTTGTGGCCTTACATCCACCATCTTCAAGCAAGGATCCTCCTCCTTGTCTCCCCAGTTGAATTAAACCCACTCATTGGTGACCTGGTAGAAACTATACCTGTGGTACCACCCCCTGCAGCAAGACCACCAGTGTCTGGGGCTGTCTATATTTGGTTCGTTTTTGGGTTGCTGTTCATTATTGCCCTGCACCAACGGTTTATCATTTCTCAATGCCCAGCTCCATATATCATCATACGTGCGGCAATGCCTCTGACATTCTGGCTTACTTTTTGAGTGCTTACGCACCCCAACTGGCAGGCCAGTCTAGACTTCTTCTGCCGTTTTCATAACATAATTGAACAACCATTGTTTTCAGCCTCTATCTCCCTGCTCTTCAAGGTGGGCGTCGCCGTGGTTACCCTCTACCAAATGAACGTGCAATCATAAGTCTGCTTTTTGTTGTTCATTTGGTCACTTGCTGATTTTGTGGGTAGTATCCACTCTACCTTGGAGAAATTTCTTCAGGATGGCAGAGCCTCATGGATTGCTATTTCTCCCCCTCTAATAGCCCAGATGAATGTTCATGTGTTCTTTCCCAAGAGATTGTAAATCAGGTTCTTGACGCCTTTGCTGAAGTGCAAATGCGGTCAGCGATTGCTCTTAACAACAACGCTGCATTATTCCATGCCCAACAAGGGGTCACTTTATTGGACGCTGTGGAAGGGGATGCCCGTAGGTGGGTTTGTGTTCTTCTGCGCTCTTCCTCATATGCGGGGGATCCCACTTCACTGATTGCCATTATATCAGCTGCCTTGAAACCCCCAGTGTCACGCTCAGACCACTTATTCATATTGCTCTCTTCTATGACTGAGGCTCCTAGCTTGGCTTCTTTGATCTCTACCTTCTGCAAACAGGCTCCCACACTGGACCTCTCTAATGATATGCTTCAAGCAATATTTAGATCAGGTTTTGATTCGGTTTCTGCTCACCATGAGGTTTGGTCCACCTCGAGAGGAACAGTAGATCAAATATGTACTGCTGTGACAAATGTCAATGCCTCCCCTCGCCATACTTCCCGCCATCAAGGGATAAAATTTTATGATAGGATTACCCAACAATGATGCAGATGCAGTATTTACCATTGAACCAGTGACAGTTTCAGTTTCTGAGCCCGTAAACACTCCTGTGTCAGAGTTGGCTGATCCTGGTTCACCTATAAATAAATCAGTAAAAGCCCAGATGGAGGAAGCTGGTTCTCAAGCCCTCGTACTTCCCAACTTTACTCCGTAAAAAGCCCCTGACCTTCCCCCTATTTGCCTGCAAATTCTTTAGTTGCAACAGAAACGCCTGAATCTACCAATAAACAAAACTTCACTTATTTCTTATTACCTATGAAGCTTAGTATTTGATCTCACAATGTCTCCTTTGAGGCCCTGGTGGATACTGGTTCTTCAGGTAATTTCATGAGCGTCAAGTTATCCCAACAATTGGAACTGAACATGGACGTGGGTCCATCAGTGATAAGGGCTTCTTCAGCTTCACAGACATCTTATATTGTCCTCCAGCCAGTACCTTTTTCAGTACACCAGTTTAGCTTCTGCGATCAGTCTTCTGCTATGCCAAACTTGGTGTTTCCAGTGATCTTAGGGGTTGGATGGTGGCGCTGACAACATGTCAAGATCCACCTGGAGTCTAACATGTTGTTGTTCATTAACGATCAACTGGAGGTCAAATTCCTTTAGTCAACACTCTTGAGAAAACACAAGGTCGCAGTTCAATTACTTCCCTCATCTCACCTGCTGGCCTTCCATCTGATTTCCATGAAAGTTTAATGTACTATCGAAGTATCTTCAATTCTGAAAATGCGGATTGTCTGTCTCTTCATACTAAAAACAACCTAGGATTTTGTATGATGGTGCAGTTGCTGAATATCAACTGTCCGTTGTATCCCATACAGCAGAGGAGGAGTTGTGCTTAACACTTGGTTGGATGACATGCTAAAAAAGGGTGGTTGTTTAAAGGGTCATGGCCAGTCGCGTCCCCATCATCTTCACCAAAAAAGCTGATGGTTCCCTCCATACTTGTGTGGATTATAGACATTTAAACAAGGTAACAGTTCACGATCCCTACCCCCTGCCTCTGGAGCAGACGATCAGCCAGGCAATCACCAAATCTCATGTGTTCTCTAAGATGAATCTCATCAATGCCTTCAACCAGATTTGGGTAATGGAAGGTCAAGAATGGTTAACAGCAATCTGGATGAAGTGAGGCATTTTCCAATTCTGAGTAATTCCCTTTGGGCTGAAGAATGCCCCCACTACATTTCAATGAATGATTGACAGTGTACTGGATGACCTCCGGTTTACTTGCATGGTCGCATATATTGATGACATTTTGGTTCACTCCCCAACTCCCAAACAACATGCTATTGACTTGGAAGCAATTGTGGCTGCTTTGCACAAGGTGGGCTTGTTCATCAAGCCTTCCAAATGCGAGTTCTATAAAGAGGAAGTTACCTTTTTTGGGAACCTAGTCCTTAAAGATGGCTACGCGATTCATCCCAATAAGTTGGACGCTATATGAGAATGACCAACTCTGACAACTCAGAAACAATTACGGAATTTCCTGGGAACCATAATTTTCTTAAAAAAATTTCCCCTGCTCTTCTCCAGTTAGCTGCCCCACTCTACCCCCTCACAGGCAAGAATGTACCATTTCACTGGACAGCTGAATGGCAGCAGGCGTTCAAATTGATTAAATATGTGTTTGTATACCCTCCTGTCCTGAAACAAATGGATCCTGCCAAGCCATATATTGTTGCATGCGATGCCTCTTCAGTGGCAGTGGGGGCAGTGTTACTCCAAGAACATGATGGCTTGGAACATCTAGTCACATATTTTTACCAAAAGGTTACCTCTATGGAGCAGTCTTGGGCCATCTACAGCAAGGAGTTGGAAGCCGTAGCAAGGGTATTGAAACATTGGTGGTACCTGTTACAGGGTTCTCAACATGAGTTAACTGTTTGCACAGATCACCAGGCTCTCTTGTATTTCTGTAAACCCTAAAAATTGGTGTATTGGCAAGCACATACCTATTGGAACTTGTGCAGTATCAATTTCAAATACAAATTCATAAAAGGTGTGCTTAATGTACTTCCCAATTTTCTCAGCTGCAGCCCCACCCACTGTCCCTTGGACCCGGAGGAAGTGGACCTCGTTACCATGATTCCTGCTGCTCAAATCTTGTTGATTGTTCCCCTTTCATCTCTTCCATTGCCCTTGCTTCCAACGCCCTGCTAGTAGCTCAGGTCTTAGCTGGTCAAATGGCCTGCCTTGAGGGTGTGGAGTTATTCAAGCAATTGTCCCTCCAAAAACATAAACACTCTCTACTCCTTGGTGGAGGGCCTCATTTATTTTAGGTCACAAATTTGGGTTCCTCCTCCCCTCAGGACTGAGGTATTTTGCATGCATCACGATCCACCCACAGTTGTCCATCCGGGAAATAAGAAATGCGTTGACTTGATCAAGCAGACCTACAATTGGGCAGGTTTAACTAAAGAAGTTCTGGCCTGGATTGCTAATTGCATTACTTGTGCTCAGGCTAAGTCGGATCTCTCTGGTATAAATGGGCTTCTACACCCCTTACAACAGGCAGAGGGTCCATGGACATCAGTGTCCGTGGATTTTATTGTCAACCTCCCCTGCTCTAATGGTTTTACAGCGGTGATGGTGGTGGATTGTTTCACTAAGTTTTCCCTTTTTATTCCTTGCACTTCTGCGATGACGTCAGAGGAAACCACTCATCTCTTTGTGCATCATCTGTTCTCGATGTTTGGACTCCCAAAGGAGATCATCAGTGACCATGGTTCTCAGTTCACAGCGCGGTTCTGGAGTGAACTTTTATCTATTTTAAAAAGTTCCCCCTATCACTCCTCGGCATATCAACCCAGTATGATGAACAGTCTGAGCGAGTTAACCAAGTTTTAGAACAGTACCTGCATTGCTATGCTGCAGCCGCACAGGATACCTGGGCTAACGTCCTTCCCCTCACTCAATTCAACTGTAACAAAGGGACTCACGCTTCCATGGGATTTTCTCCCTATGAAGCGATGTTGGGTTATAATCCTTCCTTTTTGGTCAGACCCTGTTTGCATCCCAAGTCCAAGCTGCCATGGATCATGCTGAACATATTAGGTCTACTCAATCTTTAGTGTGGGAACACCTCACCAAAGCCTTTGAAAACTACAAGCAGTTCACAGATTGTAAGCGACTTCTAGGTCATGACATAACAGTGGGCTCCTATGTTATGCTCAATACGCGTCATTTGATAATGCAAGTGCCCTCTCATAAGTTTGCAAGTAAGCGTTCAGGCCCCCATTTGGTAGAGGAAGACTTGGGTAATGGTGCATTCCAGCTAAAACTTCCTGTTCTCTTGAAACAGCACCTCGTCTTCCACGTTTCCCAGTTGTCACCCTTTAAGGGCACGGTCCCCACAGATCCTGAGCCGATCATTATCAAAAATGCAGAAGAGGCTGAAGTGGAAGATATCCTAGTATCCTGAAAGTCACATCGGTCCATTCAATACCTCGTGGCTTGTAAAGGGTACCCAGCTTACATGAACAGTTGGGTTAAGGCTCACGATTGTGCCAACTGCATGGAACTGGTTGAAGCGTTTCACAAATCCCACCCCGATGCTCCCCCCTAAAAATTGTGACTGTAATGGCGATCAAGTTACCCAAGGCGCACAAAAATGTGGCCCTCTTGCAGTTTCCTGAGGTGGTGCCCTTCCTTTGGAAAAAGGAAAGGGTAATGTAAGTCCTGGGGAACGTCCCCTGTGTGTTGATCGGGCCCTCTTCCCATTTCTGAGTAAGAAGGTTTTGAAAAGGGTGGCTGTACCCCTCGTTACCCAGGGCGACCTCGCCCATGTGGTAGATGAGCGCTGGGTAACAGACCTCCCTCTTAGAATCCCTCCAATGGTGCCCACACTCACCTCAGCGGAACAAGTACATCTGATCAAGGAAATTTTTGTCAATATTACCAAAATGAAGTTTATCAGTCCAAATATGAGTGGAAACAAGCCTGATGATTGGAATCCACATAGTCAAAAAGGGGCAAAGATTGATTCATCGGCCAGAATTTCTGACTGTTTTGATTCAGCCAACACTGCAATCATCAAAATTAACCACCTCTCAAAATCATTGAGGATGATCCCCGACTTGCAGGTAGTAGCATTGGACATCATTGATGAGAGTTAGAAGCTCCCTTCTAGCAAATTAGGCATTGCAGCCAATGCAACGCTTTTGACTGAATGACTGGCCCAGCGACCGAGCATGGGTGGGTTGGGCATCCCAAACCTGCTCCTAACCAATTGGGGCCGCCCCTACGTGGGGTGGCCCTGGGGAATTCCCATTGCTAGTCAGGCCATATGCCATCACGCCAACCATCAGAAATGCAGTTAAGCCTCAGTTTGGGCATTCAAGTCGAACTGACAGTGACTCAGCCTGCCGCCATCTTCTTCAATGTCAGTTCCCAGTGAGCTTATCTGCCCCATTCCTGAATAATTTGCTGGTTAGGTCGAATTGAGGGTCTCTATCCCAGCTTGTTCCCGCATCAATTGACCACTATTTAATTAGTTGCATTGCACTGAGAAAATTGTTGGTCAATTTTCTTCACTTTCCTTTACAATAAAATTTGCCTCTGAAAACTATCAATTTTGATATTATTGATATCCTTCTGGCCGCATTCCCAATGGCTTTTCTCTGGTGGCCTGTCAGTCCTTATACTGGATGGGCTTTACCAGTACTGATGGTCACTATGGCCCCTACCATCATCAACTGGATTCAGCGAGCTAAATACTTCTGGAAATTCTACCATGTTATTATAAACACCCGCCAACAATATACTGGGATCTTGTGGCCTTACATCCACCATCTTCAAGCAAGGATCCTCCTCCTTGTCTCCCCAGTTGAATTAAACCCACTCATTGGTGACCTGGTAGAAACTATACCTGTGTTACCACCCCCTGCAGCAAGACCACCAGTCTCTGGGCTGTCTCTATTTGGTTCATTTTTGGGTTGCTGTTCACTATTCCCTGTACCAACGGTTTATTATTTCTCAATGCCCAGCTCCATATAACGTCATATGTGCTGCAATGCCTCTGGCATTTTGGCTTGCTTTTTGGGTGCTTACGCACCTCGACTGGCAGGACAGTCTAAACTTCTTCTGCCATTTTCATAACATTACAGTAGGAAGCCTCAGATGTGGAGAAGAACCCCATAACCTTTTCCACAAGCCACTAGTCAAGTGGTGGTGCAAGGAGAGGAGTTAAGGGCGAAGATGTAGTTAGCATAAAAGTAACTATGTTAATCCATTTATCTTGATATAATAAAGAAGTAATTTGGTAGTTCATTAATAAAATTCAATATCTAGCATGTTTTGTTGTAGTGCAACCAAGACATTTATTGTACAAATGGGAATATCTTGAGGCGGGTAGCCATGGTTCAAGTAGAGACAAGAGAATACAGCCTATAGTCTTAAATCAAAGGATTCTTTTATGTAAAAGCACAATCAGTTGGTCTAATGTCTTCATACAATAAAGGGTTGTAACTTCATCTCTATCCCGAAACAAAAAACTGGCCATCTAAATTAGTGAAAGCTTCAACAGGCTACATACACAGGTTACAATTGGTTGTTCATACTCTCAGTTTACAGTATAGCAAAACTACACATTAGGCTAACTCATCTTTGATATAGAAAGTCACCGCCAAAGTTTTTTAACAATAAATAGTAAGTTAAACTCTATGGACAATCTTTTATTAAGAGTAGAATAATATTTTTATAAGCAAATCACATCATTTGAGATTCATCAGATCTCTCATGATGAGGATTGTTGACTGTATAAAAGCAATTATGACAGTAGGTGATTTGTAAAAAAGGACTTGAATGGGGTTTTATGGGGTCAAGTACAATGCAACCCAATTTAGGGCAAAGTTTAATAATGGGGTTGGAATCATATTACAACATTAATTTGTAAACCAGAAATCAAGTCGACAATTATTCAACAGTTGGTATGCTTCATATAATAGGAAGATTTTTTCTACACAGCCTCCACTTTGGGACACTCTGTGAATATGTTTTTGTCATCTCTCCCTTCGACACATATTACAGGCATAAAAAAGGTTATTCATATTAAACTTGCTCCGCTTTCATAGAGTTGCCTGAGTGACCATAATTTTGTTAATGAGTTAGAAGATAAAGTGCTAATTTTTGTATATACCAGAATCCTTTAACCTCATTCCCCATTTTTCAATCTTGGCTTTTTTAATCTCCTTTGAATGTGCAGTATATGAACGTGGAGAAAAGCTTCACATTCTGGAGATCACAAAACTTGAATGTTGTGAAAATTATGAAGAAGATGTCTTGGCCGCAACTCACTTTTTACAGTCCTTAGAAACAAAGACTTTTCTCTTCTGGATTACCTTCGCTTTCTCTTCCTTGCAGGACACCTGCTGGTAGTGTCCTCCACTCTTCTGAATGTGAATCATCAGCCTCTATTCAGATATGTCAGGAATTGCTTACCTCCATTAAGAAGGAAGTTCAGCCTCATATACTACTTTTTAAACCTCCTTGCCAGCGCCTTGGAGGCATTGAAACACTATCAGTCACTTTCGCCCTAAGCACCCTTTTGAAGTTTTGAATTACACTTTAAAATGGCAGGTATTCTCTCAAAGTTGCTTAAGTTGATTAGCTAAAAATTGTGAACAATAGTAGGAAATAGGGTTATAGATCGACTTAACCTTTATTAACAAAAAGATTGAATATTTATATGCTTCAAAGTAGTTTGAGTTTTATCAGATCTTTTCAATCGTTGAGCAATCAAATCTTCTGATATCACTTGCTCAGGATAAGCATGATCATTCTTATTAGGCTTGATAAAAGTGGATTCAGTAAGTTCCCCTTCCAATATTATGGGGAATTTTGGGGTAGACGTTTCAGAAATAAAAATATTCAGCGAAATCCTGACACTTCCCCCCTCAAGATTTAATCATGGAAGAGGATGAATTCTTAAAAATTTAGGGTGGATAAGATTTACAACATTACCTGTATCTACATGGACAATTGAATATTCTAGTCATTTTCAGAATATAACCTTGTTAAGTACCAAACCAATTAGATCCCAATTTCTCAGTTTCCCCACCAGGTTGGGAGCAATATTACACAACATAATCTCCAATTTGATATTCATGTAAAACAGATTTTTTGTCAATTACTTTTTTTAGTCTCCTTCTTAGTGGTAACTTCAATTGATTCCATGGCTTGAGCTTGCAAGCGAATGATCTCATCAGCCAGATTTCTCATAACTAGATCAGAGTTTTCTGGTATAATTTCCTCAATTATTGCTTGAACGCTTGAAGGAACTGAGGGATCTCGCCCATAAATACATTAGAAAGGCGACATCTTATAGTTTGATGATATCTTATTCAGTAATCAAACAAAACCACTAGGTAAATAGAAGTTCCACCAAGCTGTGTCCGTTGAAGCCATATTCCTTAAAATAGAAACTAAAGTTCCATTGATTCTCTCAATGGCCCCATTAGTTAACAGATAGTAGAGAATGACAAACCTTTGGTTGGTATTGAATAACGTTGACAACTCTTGTAAAAATTGAGAATTAAAGTTTGTTCCATTATCCGACATAAGGAACTTGGGACACCCATGTTGAGTAATGATTTGGCAATAGAGAATTTAAGGCTGTGGCTTTAGCAGAGGGAGTAGCAATGTATATGGCCTAAACCCGTTTAGTCAAATAGTTGACAGCAATGATAATGTACTGGTGTCCATGCAACCCTCAAGGAAAAGGTCCTACAACATAGATACTTACCACTTTAAATGCCTTAGTTGGTGGAATCACTTGATTTTGATAAGTAGGGCTGGTTGCGCCATGACTTTTACAGATGAGACATGAGTTAAGTGGTTCTTTAATGAGTTCAGTCATATTATTACAATAGTAATGGGTTTTAATCACTCTTGGGTTTTCCTTAAAAATAATATGACCTACTTGTTCATGTCCTTCCATGATAGCGTAGTATCTTGAATTTGGGTGCAAAAAGGGTAACAACTTGGATATGATCTTATTATACAAAACTCCATCTTGAATCATAGTTTCTTTAGTAATAGACCTTAGGAAGGCATGATCTTATTCAGATTCTCATTCCCACAACTCATGCCGTTCAGTTAAATTATATAGTCGTTCCTCTTTTCCATAATCCTTATTGAGTATAGGTAATTGTGATAGGCTATCAGCATTTTGATGTTGAGTACCCAATCGATGTACAAATGAAAAATCGTAATTTTGCAGCCTTAGAAACCAACGAGCTAGTCTCCCAATAGGATCCTTCATATTTTGCAACCATTGTAAAGAAGAATGGTTGGTAACAACATTAATATGGCTGCCATATGGGAAGGGTCAGATGTGCTTAATGGCTAAGATTACAGCTAAACATTCCTGATCAGTTACGCTGTAATTTCGTTCAGCTTTGGATAATGTTTTTCTGTAAAACGCTACAGTATGGCTGATCTTCTCTTTATCACACTGGTATATGGTGGTCCCAATTGCTACACTACTTTCATCAGTATGCAAAATAGAAGGCTTATCAAATTGAGGATGGATTAAAACAGGTGCCTTAGTTAAGGCAGTTCGGAGAGAATTAAAAACTGTTCCTGAGCTGAGCTCCATTAATGTGGCATACCTTTTTGTAATAAATGGAATAAGGGCTCTGTCATATCAGCAAAATTGGTTATAAAATGAAAATAGTCAATAATCATACCAAGGAAGATTTGTATGTCCTGCAAGAAGATTTGAGGGGTCATTTGGCTAATAGCTTGGACTTTATCCAAAAGTGGTTGAATTTCTTTAGCCAAAAACTGATGACCTAGGAACTCCATTTCATTAGGAAAAAGGAACATTTGGAGATCTTGATCTTTAGGGAAGAATTCTGAATACATTCTTAACTTCATTTAAATGCTCCAGATGCTCAGTAAACGTTTCAAAAAATATGGCAAAATCATCCAGATATACCAGAATACAGGTCAGCTTTAAATTCTGTAACATATCATCATGGCTTTTTAAAATGTTGCTGGTGCATTTATCAACCCTTGAGGCATATGAGTTGGTTCAAATAATCCCTCACTAGATATTAGGGCACATTTAGCTCATTCTTCTGGTGCAAAGTCAATTTGCCAGTACCCGCTGGCTAAGTTATTGCCAAAAAAGAGGTTGAGCCAGCTAACAACTGGAGGAAATTATTAATCCTTGGTAAAGTATGGCTATCTTAACAAATGATTCTGTTTATCCTGCGAAAATTATAACCACATAATGTGAGCCATCCTTCTTTTTCGCCAATAACAGAGTTGAGGCCCAGGGACTATTTGAAGGTTTTAATAATCCAGCCTCAAATAGTTGATTTAATTCTTTAGTGACTTGTGCTTCCTCCATTTTTGCTTATGATAGGGCTTGTCACATATAGAAGGATGATCTCCAGTTTTAACGGTGTGCATTACTTCCTTTATTTTACCAAAATTGTAAGAATGCTTAGCAAATATATCGGAGTATTCTTCCAATAATTGAAGCACTTGTTTCTTCTGTTCTTTAGTAAGGTGTTTTCCCTGTTGCAGATCCCACATTAAGAATTTCCTGATTGGATTCCATCCCAAAGTCTTAAAGACTGCAAAAAGGTTTAACGTCATAAATTAAAGATAAGGGAATTAGTTTGACATAGGCTATTGGATTTTATTGATCTACCATTTTTGGGTCATTGGTAAGTTTTGCCATTAAAACAGGTAATGATCCAGAATAGGCATAATCCAATACTCTAGGACAAGGCAAGATCTCTTTCGCAGAAGGGTTGGAAACGCCTTGAATTTTAAATAAATGACCCTTAGTAATAGAAAAATTTAAAAATTTATTGACAATAACTTGAGATTTTGGAGGAATAATCACAATCTCAGGGGGAAATTAGGCATCCATTCTTTTATGATAGCCTTTTGAGGGGTAATTTTACTCAAGGAGCCTCAACTTGATACTGAAAGGATTAGGACCTCTTTAATCCCTCTAACAAACATACCTGACGTCTAGTAAGTTGAGCATGTTCATATTAAAGCAATGGAACCCTATACCTCAAAAGGGATAAAGAAAAGTTGGGGTAACCAATAATTCCATCAAACTCCCGCAAAAATTGGGTTCCCAAGAGAAGGTCATAACTCAAGTTATCAAGGACAATTTCAGGTACCGTGAAAGTCAATTTCCCAAACTTCAATGGGAGTGACGAAAAAGCTCAAATTGATTGAGTACTCTGAGCTCTGCAGTGCCGTATCCTTCATAATGTGAGATATAAGGCATTAAATTAATCCGGTTGATCAGTTTTGATGAGGCCACATCTACAGGGGATTCAGTGTCAACAATAGCTTTAGCCTTAATTTGATTAACTTGGAAATTGATACGAGTGATTATACTTTCAAACTGAGAAGGTAAGGTCAACAAGGAGGGCAAGAAATTGGAAGAATGTTTATCTTTATTATTTAAAATTTAAAATTTATTCAAGGAAGTCCAACCAGGGGATGGACACTTCTGATAAGACACTATAAACATAAACTTCAGTGAGAGGAGGGCACCCCAGAGAAGCAAACGCTACTTCTGTTGCCAGCGGGAATGCCAATAGAAAGGAAGGGGGTTACCTGTGCAGGGGCTTGCGCCACTATTGAGTACGTATGGAGGAAAGGGTCTGAAACTATGAACCAAACAGGGAACCAGGATGTGACCAACTGGTGGCGACGGGGTGGGAGGTACCCAAACATCCATGCTTGAAAGTGGTTCACTATGTGCGACTGAAACCAGCGTATAGCTTCCTGGAGGGTGGGGGTGGAGCTGAGATAGCATCTGGGACAATCGTTTGTATAGTACACATAGCAATTGCAACTACCAAGGCACGGAGGGAGGGTGGAAGAGGGAAGCCATGGGTAAAGCAAAAATGTCCTTAGACAGGCTTTAGGGCTGTGCCTGATTCTGGCAAAACAGACGTTGCACCTCACGCCATATCGCTTTTGTTGGGGGGCACTCTTCCAGATGGTGAACCAGCGTTCCATACTTGCCCACATGACACAGGATGAATGTAAAGCTTTAGAGCGTTCAGCAGTATGATATAACCATCTCAAGCAGTGCCACACATGGGAACGAATATGCGGCTGCAGAAGAGGGTGGTGGGCGTACTTCCATATGGCTTTCTGGGTATCTAAGGGGTAGGGTATGTCCATCATGTCCAGGTAGTCCACTCTGCTTATGGTAGGGGGTCGCATGGGTATCACTACGTTCAGAATGGGAAGTCCCTGTACCTCCTGGGTGAACTGAGGAGAGGGGCGCCCCCTCTGGGCGGTGTTCCCACAGATACGGATTCTCCACTCAGTGCCCCGCATGGAGAGGAGAATTCTTTTGAAGTGGGACGACGTCCCATGTGGGCCCACAGCAGAAGGATGTGAGTCAAGGTACTTTAACAGAGAGTGGGATGGGAAGGATTGGTGAGGCCCAGGGCTTGGGAGAAGTTGGAGCGGGCCGCATGTGACCAGTGCAGGGCTGAGATTGTAGGGTTAGTAATGGCAGCGATCCAGGTGCCAAGGATTTTGGCAGCATGGGCCTCAAAGTTGAGCAGACCCATTCCACCACTATGGCGAGGGCCAAACATGACATCCAGGCGCACCAGCGGTGGGAGGCCTAACCAAAGCCACCTTTGCAGAAGGGCGTATAGTGACTTGAAGAAGCAAGGGGAAAAGGCGATGGCGTGGGCCCCAAATCAAACTTTAGAGAGGAGCATAGAGTTGGCTAGCATTACCCTGCCTGTAAGGGAGGTCTGACGGGCTTTGAGGGAAGCTATGCGTTTTGTAACGTTGTCTAGGATATGGTTTACATCACCGTTGAGGCGTACCCTCCTGCCTCCAGCCACACCCCCAAATGGCGAACAGGGCCAACGGTGGGGCTTGGCACAAAGGCGAGCACAAGAGGGGCGGAGTGGGGTGGGCAAGGCAGACGGCCCCGTGCACTAGTAGATGAGGCAGGTAGGAAACAGGGAGCTAGGGCCCAGCGGGCTTGATACTGACCAAGGAGAACAGTTTCAGTTTTTGTGGCGTTGAGAGCTGCATTACTTACCCTGGAGTAAACCTGGATAGTATCTTCAAACGCATGTGCATCTTGATTGTTAGACACCCCAACCACACAATCATCAGCAAACGTCAACATCGTGACAAGGGCTTGGACTTGAACAAGGACCCCAGTAAAGCGGGCATTCACATTCTGAAGAAGTGGGTCAAGGCTGAAGTTATACAAGAGTGGGCTAAGAGGGTCCCCTTGGCGCAGTCCCCTTTGAGGGCGGACTACATCCGTGAGGAAGCCAGGTCCACGCACATCCATTGTGGCAGATTCCGTTAGCAACATCACTCAATTAATGAAGTGGAGGGGGAGGCGGAACTTGTGGAGGCAGGCTCTGAGGTATTCCCAGTTGACTCTATCATAGACCTTCTACTGGTCTAAAAACACAAGTGCTCCAGAAGCCATGGATTGACAGACGTTTGCTACGGTGTGTATACTGTCCCAAATCGACCTTTTGGGGATGAAACCGAATTGTTCAGGGGAGATGAGGGAAGATGCAGCAACCCCTAGATGGTTAGCCATAATTTTAGTAAAAAAAATTTGTGTCTGTGTTAGTGAGAGAAATGGGGCGCCAGTTGGCCAAGTCCACCTTACACCTTTTTTGTACAAAGTAATCATGAAGGCCTCTTGCCCTCTTGGCAGGAGGCGTGTTTCCAGAAAGCATTGGTTCAGAGAGGCAAGCAGAAAGGAAGAAATTTTTTTAAAATACTTCTTGTAGAACTCATAAGGGATGCCATCTGGGCCTGGGCATTTTCCATATGGTGCACCACAAATGGCAGACCAGATTTCATCCCAAGTAGTCAAATTCATCAACTCCAGAAATCGGGTAACAGTGTGGATGTGTGCACTTTTGAGAAAATTTTCCATTTTGGCTGGCAGAATTGGATCAGATTGATACATTTCAGAGTAATACTTTTGCATTTTGATTGCCACATTGGCTGGTGTATCCATGACAGAGTGGTCTAGCCTTTGCACCTGTGTGCAGGACAAGCTCTGGCGCAGTGTGAAGAATTTTTGAAAAAAGTAATTGGAGCATGTATTGCCCACTTTAATATTCTTTGCTTTATACTGAACACAAACCTGATGCTTGTGTTGTCTCACCAGTGCATTGAGGTGGGCGGACACTTCTGCCCACTTGAAACCCCAAGCTGGGCTGTAGCCTGCAGCGGGGATGTTAGACTCCAGGTGGTCCAACTCTGCCAGTGTGCGCACAATGACTTCTGAGGCAGCCTGTGAGTGGCATGAGAAGAGGTGGCGAGCCTGGCAGATCGTGTTCACTTTGAAGGTTGACCAGGTGGAAATTGGATCTGCACACAATGGTGCAACAAACTCTGGAGCTGAGGTCACAGATTCCACCCACGAGGAAAATCTAGGCGACGCAATTTTGGCTGGGCGGAGTTTTCACCATTTTGGCGCCTGGGCAGCTGGGTTGGATATACAGAGGAAAATCAATACCATCCTGTGGTCAGAGAAATCGATTTTTTGTTGTGGTAAAGTGGGAAATTTGGGTATGAAATTTAAATGGCGTGAGGATAAGGTCAATGCAGATCATGGACCTTAACTTACCATTGTGTACGTGGGGGCGTGACATGTTAGTGAGTAGTGGGGCATGGTGCAGCAAAGTATTGGACAACCCTATGGTGGCTTTGAGGATGTGAAGTTCAACATGCCCCTGTGGGGGTGTAGGCGATGAGGGCCAGCGGCCTGTGGATGGGTTCATCCAGCAGTTCATGTCTCCAACAACAAATGGGTTGGGGGTAGCAGAAGGGAATTGACTGCTGAGAAAAATTCCTGACGTTCTCGCACACAGTTTGGGCATAAATGTTAGCGACAGCATGCACTTTGTCATCCCGCAAAAAGGTGACAACAAGTATGCAGCCGTTTAGGTATGCATTTGATGATTTAAAATTACTGTTCACTCGAACTAGCACCCCACAGTGCTCAAACCAAAAGGAGAGGGAAGGGAGGAGCATGGTTTTCCATGATTCCTCAGTACTGTGTGGACAGTGGGTTTCCTGAATGGCCAGGATACAATGGGTAGATTATATTGTAAAAAAACTCAGTTTCCTAGCCCAGGACGGTGAGGCCTTGAGTCCAGCGATGTTCAATGTCCCTAAAGTAAAGGCTCCCCTCCTCACACCTTAGGTGCGAGGGGAAGGGCACCTGATCCCTTCAGCCTTCTCTTTTTCATCATGTCACTGCCTGGCAGCATGGGTATTTGATGCTACAGAGTATGTGTCAGAATGGTTAACTTTAGCAGTGGGGTTTGCATTGGTTTTTGCCTTCATTTTTTTCCCTGCTGTGGTCTGAGTTTTTTGCAGTGTGTGCATTTGCGGTGCACCATCGCTTGGAGGTGGAATTTTGGCAGGATTGCTGGTGAGCGACTTGGTCCCAATTGATGCTTGGGCGCATTGGTCAGGTGAAACCAATTCATCCATTGGGATTTCAGTTTGGGTGGCCCAATCAGCTTAGGTGCCCCAATCTGATTGATTGAGGGACTCATAAGCTGCTTCCAACATGAAAGTCTCGATGTCCTTCTGGAGCTGGGCTGGCAGGATCACACACGTGATCTTGGCCGCCTCCTTGGCTGCCACCTTTCAGGCCTGTTTGGCCTTCTTCCGCTCTTGTAAGGACACTGGTTTTATTATAATGTAGAAGTCTTGCGCTCCCCATGGTAAGACTGAGTCAGTGTCTAGTGCCGGTTCATAGTGGGCTTCTGCACCTCATATTACATCCAAGAGAATTTCATTTTTAAAAAATGCCCTCCTTAGTGGGGCAGGTATGGGCCTTGTAGCCAAAAGCATGACAGAACGTGCAGATGGGAGGCGCACTATCCATGGTGACCCTGAATGGATGGGAGTTTTGCCCATCAATTTCAACATAAGCAGTGTGTGGTATTAAAGTCAAATCCTCCACTATCCCCGCGGATGGGGTGAGAACAGCAATCGCTTTGCCCATGCACAGGTTTGGCATGAGCGTAAAGTGCTGCATTTTGAAGTATTGCATTTCTCCATATATGGCGAGCCAGCCTTCAGGTGGTTCTCTAGCATGGTGTGCTTGACCGTTGTAGGTAGGAAGTCAAAAGTCACAAAAATTTGACTCGATTTAGTCCAGCAGGTTCGCTTCACTTTGACCACCCGTTGACCATCCGGGAGGTCCACTAATACTTGCACCTTTGCAGCTTTATCCGCTGCTTCCTTATTTTCGAAGCCAAGATCCAGCTAACCACATGACATGGAGTGAGGTGCGACATACACTGCGTTTGGGAAATGTGTGTGTACATCTCCACAAAACTTCTCCCAAAGTGCCATTTGCTAATTATCCAGGAAAACATGCACCACATGTTCCACCAATGATAGTGGTTGGGAGTGCGGCTTATTGATGAACTGGTTGCAGCGCGCTTGCCAGGCCAAAATTTCCAGGGAAATGATAACCGCCAGTTTTTTAATACTAAGTCTGTCTATTCCACCGGACTTGCCAGGGCGTTTACAAAATTTGGTTGACGTGGGGCCAACACCTGTGCCCTTAACTTTACTTGCCCAACTGCTCCCCAACTTTGGGTGCCAACTAATCTCCTTGATGAGATTATCAAACTTTACCTAGACTTGAATTAAATTTGTTGCAAAAGTGTTTGCAACGAGAGAGAAAAGCTTTTTCATCTTTATTATTATACTCTACAGTGTTTGATGTTCCTGCTGCATACTCACGTCATTATCAAGATGGCAAATCTTATTGGTTTGTCTTTTTTCTCTTTTCATCAGCTTCCTTTTTATAACAACGCTTTTCTGTATGGAAATATCGGAGACAATAGTTACAATGAAGAGTTTTAACAATCTCAGGCACTGAGGATACTTTTGGACGACTGGGCCTTGGAGAGTCATAGGTTTGGGGTTTTTCAGAAAATTGTGGGAGGCAATTCCAATAAGGCCTCCTTTATGTCTAAGATACTTCTGAAGTTCTTTTTGATACTAATAAGGTAGACTTGCATCTGAGTCTTAGATATAAACGCAGACATAACAGCAGTAATAGCATCATTTAAATTTAACTAGCCACATGCTACCAAAGTCTGAGCCTCCCATTAAAATTGATGGGCGAAGTCCTTGGTAGTTTCATTTCAATGGTGCTGTATGCCCATAAAAGCCTGTTTCTGGAAGTTCAAGGTTTGTTCACTCCCAAATTCTTTGATCAATGCTTCCTTAACCTGGTACTAATTAGAACAAGTCATTGAATGAGGTACCATGATATCTTGAGCTAATCAGGTAAGACAATTTGGTAAATAATTCATTCTCTTCTAGTTTGTAGCTTCACTAGGCTTTTCATATAAATAAAGGAAGGAGATGATACTTCCTTCCCCAGAAGAATACTTAACCTTGAATACAAGTTTAAAACTCATAGGAGCATTGGCTGTCAAAACATGAGCTCCAGGCTTTTTCTAATTGAGTGAAGACATAAGAATTAGAATAAGAAGCTTGGGAAGAACACTGAGGATAGGAACCAGCATTACTGGCACAAATTTCATTAATTCGACGATTAAGATCAGAATGCCCCACTTTTTTGTCCAATCTGTGAGATAACTCGAAGATTTGCTCCTGCTGCGCATGATAATAAAATTCTAAAGTCTCAATCTTCGTTTGAACCATATCCCCTTTAGCTTCACAGGCCTGTATCAGCATATCAGTTTCCTAAGCCCATTTACCCAGATTATTCTATTTGTCAGATATGAATTCGAGTGACAACAGAGGACCAATAGATAACTCGTTGGGAGTTAAATTACACTCCTTAGCAACTTTATGGATTTGCTCACGCAAGCAGTCCATCATGCTCAAAAGAGAGTCATCTTGCTGAAGGGATACTGAATGCCCATCAGCACCAGGTGGCCCATAAGGTCCATCAGCACCTGGGGGTCCACAAGGTCCATCAGCGCCAGGAGGTCCACATGGCCCTTCACCCCCAGGTGGCCCACGAGGTCCTTCAACACCAGGGGGACCTTGTTCCCCATGAGGACCCATAGTTCCCAAGGCTTTTTCTACTTCACCAACTCACAATTAAATTCCAAAGTACAATTGTTCCAGTTGGAAGAGGCGATTTTATATTCCTCTCCCATCAACAGATTATGATTAGATAGTCAGGTAAAAGTACCTTACAAATCAAACTGCATTTCCTGAGCTCTCTTCACTAATTGTGAGTCAACAAAACCATATATTCTGTGATCAAGCTGAAAAAGTTGTTGCACTTCATTAAGAAAATTGCAATTATTAATAATAGCATCATGGTTATTCTTGCTAAACTCAGAGGCAGACTTGAAAAACTCAGAAAAAATTATACAAGTATTGGAATCCTACTCTGAAATTAAGCATCCCTTGATGATGCATTCCTACTACTTGTAATAAGTGGTATAAAGTAGGTGTACAAATTGGTGTAAATAATGCTTGGTACCAATACCCAGAAATTGAGAAGTTTGAAATAAAATCCTCAACGTAGATAGATAGCATTAGTCCAAGATTGAATTGAACGGATCCCTGGAATTAAAACCCCTTCAAGCATCTGATAGATAATGTTTCTTAAAGCCTCAGGCTGTATTTAAAATTTTTTAATAAAGTTTATATTGGGACCATAAAATTCTAAGTCTTCTTGGAACTCCAACGTAGATGATACTCTGGGGATTTCTGTTCTGATGGAATGAACCCATTGTAGAATACTGCTGTGCTCATGGTCTCGAGATTCTTCAGGCAAAATAAGAATCCATTTTAGTGATTGAGTTTTTCACTGGTGCATAACTCAGAGTCCCCCTGTAGTGATCACAACTTTTGAAGTTTTGAATTAAACTTCAAAAATGACAATTATTCACTCAAAGTTACATAGTTGGATTCTCTAAAGATTGTGAACAATACTATGAAATAGGGTTATAAATTGACCTAACCCTTATTAATGAAAGGATTGAATATTTGTATGCTTCAAAATATCAAGTTTTACCAGAACTTTTCAATTGTTGAGCAATCGAATCTTCTGATATCACCTGTTCAGGATAAGCATGATAGTTCTTATTAGGCTTGTTAAAAAGTAGATTCAGTAAGTTCCCCCTCTGATATTACTGGGGGAATATTTGGGGTAGACGTTTGGGGAATGGAATAATCTGTCAAAACCCTGACGCTCCCTTTTAAACCATTATCAAGGAGGTCCCCTAGTGAACCGCCCCAATAAAGTGCCTGAAGGCCTTGCTCACATGAAGTTCCATTTAAAGCTCAAATGCTCCTCCCTAAAGGGAATTGCACATTTTTTCAATAGTACAATCATCACGCTCTAATCTCTCATTGCTTCCTATCCAAGCTTTAAAGCAATCTTTCTAGTATATTAGTAGGTTTCTACTCTTGGTGTGTCACCTTGTTTGATGCCACATATATAACCAAAGTTCTTTTTGTTCATGTCTTTGAAAGCATTATTGAGGTAAACCTCCACTACAGGAAACTAAATAGCAGAAGTTTCCTCTTAGTTTTTTGTGATATCCATATAAGCTGAAGTGCTGTAATCATAGCCCTAATGTTAATCAAGCTAATGCCACCCTTTTATGCTCCCTGAGATAGATTCTCATAACTAAATTTGATACTCATCCCCTCCTGATAAACTGAATGGTGTTTTTTCCATTTATTTAAAAGCTTTTAGGTGGTGAAATAGATCCTGCAATGTACCATATTCTAAAAAAATATAGAAGGGTTTATACCAATTGTCCACATCAAGTTGCAAAATTGATCCATTATCACTTTTAAGCCAATTTATTATCTTGCACTCAAGTTTAATTAAAATAATGAGTAGTGACGTCTGCCAATGTATTGAGCACACAATTTACAGAAAACTCTTCCCCTGTTACCATCCAGGAAAAGATCTCATTGGTTCCAAATCACACCTCACAATCCTGTCAATGGTTTTACCCAGGAATTTTGTCATTTTTTGTTCTTATCATTATTTTTTAAGTTAGTAAAATTAAGAATGCCCGTTGCCTCCTTCTCCTCTTCCTCTTAAGTGTCATATTTCCATATGTCATCCGCAAGTCAATTAAGGATAATCCTCTCCATTGATGGTAAATTTCTTCTGCTCTGATTCTATGTGAGCTACTGAAAGGGTCCCAATCGCAAAAACAAAAACAAGGGAGATATAGTCTCACTGATGCACGCTCTGACATGCCCTAAAGGGCTGGGAGAGGACAACATAGATATTGATACCTGGTGAGGTTTCCCCATAAATTGCTTTACGCAGTCTCAACAAGTGCCCTTTGATTCTATTCTTAATCAATATAACCCAAAGGTATCCTATTCACCTTATCAAATGCCTTTTCTTGGTTTCAGATCAGCAGCAACCTTCATTGGCCATCTGATTGATTGCCCATTCTTTTATCAGGTTCAGCATCATCAAGTTACCAGTATATGCCATTCATGGGATAAACCCATTATGTTCTTTACTTACAATATTTTCACTACCCACTTAACTCAATTGGATAAGATCTTCATTAAGATCTTATTTCACGTTGAGTATATTCAAAGGCCAATAGTTGCTCATAAGAGTAGGATCGCCCTCCTTATATTGTACCACCACCATACCCTTGGAGAAATCCAGCTCCACCGCACCAGAAAGTACAAGCTAGATGTAGAGATCATTAAGCATCTCATACATTTCTGTCTAGAATAGTTTTATGGAGCATTAGGGCTGGACCACCCTATCCAAGAGCTTTACCATTATTTTCAATGCATATGACGTCTGACTTCTCTGATTTGCGGACCTTTGCACATAAATCTATTTAGTCTCATTCAGTAGTGTCCTAGTACACTTTTGAGCACTTTGGTTGCCTTAGTCTCGTTCTTAGATGGGCCATAGAGTTCCTCATAGCAAGATGTGGTCACACAAGCTATGTGAGCTGCGTTAATTACTTCAACACCTCCCCCAATATAAGGTGACAGAATCCTTACTGAGGGTATAAAAACATCTACTTTCTTATGGAGTAAGGCCTTGTATTTTATTTAACCAAGGTAAGCTGACCATGAGTTGGACATTACTGAACTAAAAGCAAAAACAAAAAATCAAGTAAACAACTTTAAAACAAAACGCCCAAATTAGCAATTGTTTGAATTACTCCAAACAAAACAACCAACCAGGTGGGCATAGGAAACAGCTTATCCCTCCATGGCAGAAGGGGAGGGGGATCAGGGGGCTCATCTTCAGCAGCAGCTATCTCTTCCCAGAGTAGGGTGCGTGTCAAGGCAGATAGCAAGGACATCAGGGCATTAGCAGTATGTGGTTTGATATCACTGATGATTGGTACTTCTGAGTAATTAACAACCATAAAAATGGCAGTAATATTTGGCTAGAGCTTTTGGGTTTAATGCGGGCATCTGGTAATTTAACGAAAGTTGCAATGTTGGTTTGGGTGATCTTAGGCTTTGTATTCCGTGCTACAGTTACCACGTTCAGGATAGCGTCAGTGACATTTTTGTGAAGTTGTTTATGTTAATATTATTTTTTGGGATAAGTTTTTGGGGATAACAGGAGGTGGAATTCCTCCTGCAAGTGCTGCCACTAATTTTGTGGCAGCTTTGCGGAGGGGACAGCAATCTGGTGTGTTGGCTGCTTCTACTGCAAGCTTGTGGTCGCTGTGGAATGGTTCAGCATTTGGCTTTGGGGCATATAAATGAGGGGGAATTTTGCATCCCATTTTGCATTACAGAACCGGTCAACTTGCAGCAAGGGTTCTTCAATGATATTACCTGATTCATCAATCTCATCCAAAAACTCCCATGGGATCTGGAAAAATTGAATTGGGGAATTGGCATATGGTTGTGGATTGGTTGATTTGTTGGATGTTGCATGGGATCAGAATGGGGTCCAATCCTGCGCTTTATTGGAAGATTAATGAGTGGCACTAGGGCATGGTGGAGGCTGATTGGTGGCTGCAGGTGCAGCTGCAGCAACAGGCTTTGGGGGAGGGGGAGGTAGGATTGTACCCCATGCTGGAATTGGCGCAGGGTGGGCGGCAGATTGGTGGCCGTCAGACAAACTATCAGTGACATTGGAAGCTGTTAGATATGGGCACTTGTATTTTGAGTGGTCTAACTCAAAACAGGATGGACAAATCGTCCATCCGCCCTCGACATGGGTTCAGAATGGATGGTTGGGAGCAGATGGAATAGCAGCATGTGGGGGAATTAAAGGGGCAATTTTGTTCATTTCAGGGCTGATCATGGCATATGCCTGAGGCCCAGCAAGGCGTGTAACCCCATTTGGGACCACAAATTGTGAGATGGGGTTGGAGCCATAGGCTGCCAAATCTTCCATCAGCTCCTGGTGGAGCACCTCAGGGGGAAGGTGGATAGGCAAACCAGCAAACTGAACCACTAAGGTGGTGCCCACTGGGAGCCAGGTGCGTGTTGTTGGGAGAGGTGTATCTTGGAAGACCAGGGGCACCATTGCCACAGTGACAGCATTGGCTTCACAAGTGAATCTGAGATCATAATACCCCTTATATAGGCGGAAGTCTATAAAACAGGCTGGTGTCATCATTACCTTAGTTATTTCAATAATGGCTTGGTCGTTGTATGGGAAAAGTTTCCCATATTTGACCCTAAGGCCAAAACGCATGTTGCTCCAAGGGAGCACCAGGGGGCAGTGAGGTACCGCTTGGGTATGATCAAGGTTGGCGTCGAGATCTTTGGGAGGAATGAATTTTCTCATGGGTTTGGTATGACTGGGCAAGCCAGTCTGAGCACGTTTTTCTTTCAGATGGAAAATGGCAGGTGGAGTTCCGCCACTGCCCGCACTGGGGCACCCAGTGGGGAATCCAATGTCATTGGAGTGAAACTATGGCGGGCAATTAGTTTTTACTTTTATTAACTGTAAAAGTTGCTTGGAAAGTTACACCGAGTGGAGAGAGACTTCTGGAGTAAGGCCTTGTGGCTATTAAAATCCTCATACCACATAGCCTATATTTAAGGAGATCTAACATGAAATTTCCCGTTAATTTTGCATATGTTCCAGCTTTTATGATGTAGGCTGGCGCCCCAATGACAGTAGAATTCCTTTGAGTACTACTTAAGCTCCTTTCCAAGGTTTCATACCTTAAATATTTAGCCCTGGCTTCCACCCAAAGATTTCTAAGATAACTTGAGGTCATCCTTCATTTACGCCCATTTCATTGTTGCATCTGTCTTTCCAAAACTTGGCCTCTCCGCCATTTCGCCTTCTTCCTCATGATATATGCAGTGGATACCACTTTAAGAGCTTAAAGTTCAGCCTCTAGATCACTTTCCCCGCAGCAGCACTTTAGGGTCACTGTTCTGCAGTTCTTGGGGACTTTGGTCTGAAGCACCTAAATTATGACTCAGAAGGACCAATTTTGCATTAAATCATGAGGTTCTGGGGCGCAGACACTAAGTCTATAAGGTAGAGTGATCACCCTTGATGTGAGTCCACCCAGTCTCTCCTTACTTACCACAAAATATTCCTTCTACACATTCAGCAGGCAAGGTTTGACATATAACTGGCTGGCTTGTGGGCTCAGGGATCAGTATTCCAGTTTTTTTACTCTCCAACCTTGTCATCCCTGTAGCAGACACAATTAAGATCTACACTTAGCACTCTTGAACCCTAAAGCCTTCCTCCTAGACCCTAAGACTGACCTTATAGAAGAAGGCTTTTTTTAGACTCATAATTGGAACATATAAACCAACAAACAAAAATTGGTTCCTCGTCAAACATTGGCATTACTGCCACTAATCTTGATTGAACTAAAGCCCTTTTATTCTCATCTTGACTTTGTCTGACCACAATACCAGAAACCTCTTTAAGTATCTCTACCACACTATTTTCTTACCCAAAAAAATGTCTGAGTTTAGTTGATCTAAAAATAATAGAATGATTACTCAGAAAAAATATAGATAACTATTATATTCTATCCCAGGTTTGAAATTAGTATCAGTTAGGAAACTGATACCAAATCCATGTTTTTAATATTCAAGTTTTACTCACTGAAGTTACCTTGATCAATTTAGGCCACGCGCGTTAGAATTTACCCTTATTGACATATGTTAGAAACCTAAGAGGCTTCATTATTAGAATCTGAGGGGTCTCCTTCCTCTCTCTGCCTCAATTGGTTTAGCTTAACATCTCTTTCTCCTCCCAGATCTGAACTATATCTGGGCTTTTCTATGAGTGTTTTCTGCTCAGCCATTGCATTCACCTGAGTGCATTCACTGCAGAGTTTTCAACTGAACCCTTATTATTAGTTGGATCTGTTGGTTCAGCAGAAGTTGCACTACTGTTGCTAGAAGGCATCACCCCTTCACCTTTGCCTCTTCCCCTATTGTCTTAGAGCTCACTGACCCAACAACATCTACTGTGGTAGCTCTCCTCTTTCATGATTGAGTAATAAGTAGAACCTATTCCACTTAGGAGGAAACCTGTATTTTAAATGTTCTTTGCTGATTGAACAGTGCACTTCTTAGCTTGATTTGGAGCCTAGTAACTTCCCGTATCTTCTGGGATTTCCTAGATTCCAAGATGACCTTCTTAGAACTTTTGAGTACGTTGATTACCTAATCCTTATTGACGTTGCCAGACTTTGCTGCCTCCTTTGCTTTGACTGCTAACTCAGACAGCTTTTCCAACGCCTTTTGGAAAACGTCTGCTCTATCTCTGTGGTAACTACTGGTGAGTTCCACTTGTTTAGATGTTTTTTAATGTTGCTGACTCAGAAGGTTTAGCTTAGGGACATTTAGCCTTGACGTTCCAATTCTAAACACACAAGAAGCACTTGTCCAGAGGCACCACAGTTATGCTACATGCTTCTGTAGTAACTGAATGAGGCATCTCTGCATATGATCTCAAAACTTCAACCTTTAAGCCCCTATACCAGATCCCATGGTGCTATTTTAAGCTACCATCGTTCTGATATACGTCCATTACCAACATGTTTTCCTTAAAGGAGATTACTCTGCCAAAGCTTTTCAGATGAAATATCATGGCCGCTATATTGACTATAGTTGGTATGTCCTGCAATATGAACCTTCCAGTTTCAGTGCAATGTTGAGATATATGGCTTCATATTCTTTGTGAACAAACTGGATTCCAAACCTGTTCTTTTTGAGACTTAAACTGAAAATTCATAAGTTGAAACCCCCAAGGGCTAAGCATGAAACATGGAGTGAGCAAAGCCACACACTTTCATCACTTGGCTCATCGATCTACTTGAACAACCCAGTCTTCAACTCCATAGTTGAACCCACATTAATTCTCCACCAATGCAACTATCAAATACTTTAAAGTACCGAAATTCTCCACTTTAAAAATTTTGTCACCAGCGCAAAATCCTGAAACAGCAACTTCTGACTTAGACACCAGAGCATTTGGGTCAAAAGAACCTCCCCTGTTTGTAATTTTGCAACAGAGTTGGTCTCTATGTTTTTTGTGAAGAAAGCATTGTAGCCTGTTGGAACTTATGGGATGTTAATCCACTCATCCTTTGTTCTAAAGTCCAGGATACTTTAATTCCTGGGAAAAGGATATAGAAAAGGTTTTCTTTTTAGAAAAAGTCTTCACCAAAGGAAAAAAACTCCAAGGCTGGTGTGTTTAATCAAGTTTGTCACTATACTGATATGGAAAAAGCCAAAACATGTGCTGAAAAGATTGTTGATCAGTGAAAAGATACTTTATCAGGAGAAAGCCTCACGCTATTTTTTAGGTCTAGGAGGCTAAAAGTGAGATTTGAGAGGATTTAGGATAGGAAGAAGGTAGATAAGAAGAGGGAAGATAAGTAAATGGAAGATAAGTAAGTTAATAAGCAATAAATAGAAATCTAACTTAGTGAATACTCTCAGCTTTGATTGCCAATAACACAATAATAAGTCATAAATTAGAAAATAATACTTTAAGGATTTAAGTGCCAGTATTTTCAGGAAATTGCCAAGTTTATCCAAGCCAAGATCTATACCTAATTCACTTTTAGGGATTCTGCAACATTCTTGTTAATTATAAAATAATATTGATCACCTTTTTAGATTTGATTTGACCACAATATATGGAGGCTTAGATAAAGTTAAGCAGGGATAATGCATGACAATAATTACAACCTAATCATTAAATCAGGATCAAATTCTGACATCAGCTTACACAAATTTTTAATTTAAGCTGGAATCCTGACAAACCCTTTCTGGTTCATTCTGTAATAATGGCATATAATGCTCTTGCTATTTGCTGCACCAATGTAGGCTCCATAAGCACAGCTACTATCCATATTTCAGGCAAACTTGGGAAGCTCAGAATTTTTATTGACAGGTGTTTAAGCAAAACAATCAAGATTGACCTACCTTGTTGCTAAAACCTGCTTTTTCAGTGCCACGCCTTGTAGTTAAGTAGTGTTATAGAAATTTTAACTGACTCTTGTCTCCTCCTCATGCCTGTTGTCAGCCCAGTTGGGAAAAAATTCAAAAACTGACCCAGAAGGGTCCAGAATCTTTGTACATCCCAGCATGATGAGCCTTATGGTTGAAATACTAACTTGGCTTTGGCAATTAAGATAGACAACAATGAGATATCTAAGTAAGAAAAGTGATACTTCATTAAAAAAGGAGTATATATAAAGTACTAGGAAAAAATTGAATTATTAAAATTGATCCAGCTTAAGCTAAAGGTAAGCAACCTTGATGATCCAATGTAATCTAATGGGAATGCTTAATCATCTATAATTTGGATATAGTTTAATTATTAACTTTGTAATATTTGTTCTGCGGTGCACCACATATAGATATTTAGTAGTATTAATAAATAAAGATACAAATAAATCATACCCAAAGTTGAGGCTTTACCTATATTAGAGTGAAGCCCAACAGAGCCCCCTCTAAGCCTCAACTAGAGGTGACAATTGGTGCTAATTTTAGTGTAGAGAAAGCCTGATATTGAAAGGACATATTTGACAATCAAGACTGGTATGTTTACATAGCAAAGTGAATGCATAAGATTTATTTAACACAGCTAAACTGGGGCACAGTCAAGGTCTCCAGATTGACTACAAAACTAGAGGTGTGAGATTAATAGAATTAATGGGAAAAAAGTGAGAGGCCAGGGTCAATATTAGATTTTTAACCAGGTGATATTACTCACATATTAATATAATTAGTATAATAATTAATTGATGATGATTGCCAATTAGTTTTCTAATTTTGATTCATTATTTAATGATAATACCCCAATTTGTGCTCCCCATTAGGTTGGGTCGAGCTGTCTTGATCTGCAGGATCAATAAAAGTATTGGGCATCATCCCTGATAGGAAATTGGTGGGTCTCAACACTAGTGACTGAGGCCAAGGATGTTTCAATCATTAATATTATCAATTGAGATGACAAATTGCTTAAATTCGATGTCAAAAAATATTGGGAAATGATCCCAATAGAGTTTTCAGTCAATTTTGACACTGGTGGCTTATGCTGAGGATGTCAAACTAGTTAATACTAATTGTTTAAGTTTGGCAGGCTCTTATCCTGTTCCAACTCCGTGTGAAAATGATTGTGGGATTTCTGGCGGAAAGTCAAATCTATTTCAGAGTACCATCAACTTATGCTAAGGATACCAAATCATTTAATATTAATTAAATATAGTCAAATCGTATTTCAACTTTGTGAGAGTATTGTGTGGAATCCCTGACAGCATTTTGGTTTAATTTGACACTGGTAACTTATGCTGGGGATGTCAATATATTTAACTAATTCAGATTATGATGAATCAAGGATCAAACATCGATGAATCCCCCTTGGGTTGGGACCATCTAGTACTAAAAAAAATGAATCAAGGATCAATGTAATCATGGATATTTTAGGATGATGAGTATTGACAGTGAGAGTGCTGATGAATACTAAGCAGTGAGAATCGCCAGTGAGTGCTGATGATGCTAGAAATAGATGCCAATGATGTGGACAGGCAATAAATGCCTATTAATAGTTTGATCTCCCTCTTAATAAATATATCTTCTAATTTTATAATCTTCAAAGCTTCAAACATAGTATTTGTTTGCCCATATTTATTAAGTTTTGAGTTAGAAGTAGTTAGCTTAACTTGTAGAGGTGGGATTCAAGATTCCTAATTGTTAGGTGCTGGGATAAAAACACCTGGAGTGGTTGGTGCAACCAACTCCCAACCTTGAACTAGAGGGAAACCCCATGGGAACTTGGGCAACTAGAAGCAACAATGAAGGACTGGAAAGATTGAAGGGGAGCAAACCTGAGGGATTCAATATAGAGGCTGCTGAACCACAATTGTTAGACATGTCCCAGGAAAGGACCTCTCAGCTATAACGAGTGGTCATGCCTCAGAAGAAGTTATTGGTCTGCTGGGTTGGTGGGTTGCCCTGCGAATTTGTAGGGAAAGGTCACTGATGATTGTGAAAAAGAAAGGGCCAGCAGTCTTCATACTGTTTGGCCTAGCGCACTAATGAAGTCACCTAGTATTGAGAATGAAAAAAATCTCAACAGTCAATGCTAAAGGAAGCATTACCTAGTTAAGGGATGCTGGGTATTGAGGAACTTGTCAAACGCCTCATCAATCTGAGAGGGAAACCAGTGATGGGAGGTGATGTTTTGGATGAAAATAAAGGGCCCCAGGGTGTTGTGTTTTATTAATAGAGGAGATACCAGCTTCTCAATATGGACTAACTGCAGCTTCATGAAGGTCATCTCCCATTCCAATGACAGGTTGCACATTGGATTTTCTTCATTCACCTGCCAGTCAGTAGGATAGCCATCTGGGCATTGCCAAACTTATAGTGGTCCAGGCAGCTTTCATGCGCATACTTCCCATCCTTGAAGTTGTGGACCCCTTTTGAGTAAGTAAATTTCTCAAAGAGAAAGGTTCAAGGATTTCTCAGTTCCTATGTACAGAGGTAGAAGAGTATGGTCAATTGGATCCCCACTGAACAAGGTGATGGTATAGTAAGTTGTCAAGAGCGTAAGCACCAGAGGCAACAGGGGAACAGATGGTGCAAGTGAAGCATGGTAAATGAAGCCTCATGAAGGGATAGCTTGGCACAATGCCCAAAACCTACTAAATTAGTGATTCAAACAGGGGACATTAATGGTGCAGAGCGGTGGCATGGCTGTTGCAGTTGAAGTTTTGGGTCAGCTGGTCCATGGCAACTTATCAAAACCATTTTTTGGATATGGAACGTGGAGTTCCATTGCTCCAAGTTTAAAATTAAACCCATTAGTTATTAACAAAAAATATTAAATTAAATGAAATTAAAAGTTTATATTGTTGTTGCCAAGATGATGTAAATTGATAAGAGGGCTTTTTGCTTGGTGTATTCAAGTAAACTTTTAGAACAGTGAGGGCCTTAAAAGATTAATTTTCACATTACCCAATTGGTGCATCAACAACAGGTAAAGCAAATTAAAGGGTTATTAGCAAAGCATGTGATCCACTAAGGGATTAAGTGGGCCACTAGAACTAACAACTCCTAGTATTTTTAACACTATTAAAACCTTGTCAGCTGATGGAAGTAAGTAATTTTCTTCCATATAGGTGAGTCATGTTCGATCAATGCATTTGACAATTTTCTAGTAATAGTAGAAACTACACACTGTTTAAGGTGGGAAGCCTCACTAAAAGGATACTTTCTGGATGTTGAGTCATTCATTCTTAATTTATTGTTGAAGTTCATGGGGTACTTTGAAGACCTGAACGGGATCATTGTTTATGTTATGCCAGTTGGGAAATGAACCATCCAATTGACCTAGTGGGGTACAGGATCTTTAGAGTGCCCAGAAGGATGATCCTTGCAGTCAAATTCTTAATTTGGCTTTGCATTTAAGCTAGCCAGCAATGAGATATTTAAGTAAAAAAGTGATACTTTGTTAATTAAAAGGGGGTATTATATAAAGTGCTAGTGAACCTTTGGGATATAAAAAAGATTCAGCTTAAGATGGAGGCAAGTGACTTGTTGATCCAACGTATCCAAATAGGTTTTCTCAGCAAATTGTAATTTGGATAATACAATATCTCTTAAACCTTATAAAATAGGTTTTTTGGTGCACTCATATATAATAAGTGATAAGTTAACTAAAGTTATAAATAATAAAATGATATCCAATTTTTAGAGCTTCACCCATATCAGAGAAAAGCCCAATACCTGTATTTCCTTTAAAAGAAGAGTGGAAGTACCCCACAATAATAAGTTGGTTTCAGTCATTATTCCCATCCCTCACCTCATCCAGGCCACTAAAAGACCCTTCTTTGATGCCTCAGGTTTCAACTTTGCTAATACTCATGTTTTCATGAGCTTTCCCCTGCCATACCTCGTGGAGGCCCTAACTAACCTTTTTTTTTAGTACTAGATGGTCCCAACCCAAGGGGGGCTAACTAACCTTATTTAGCTCTTCTTTTACTGGATCTTAACTCACTCAGTCTGGAAACACAATTATCTCTTTATCATCCATTTTTAATTACAGTGCTAAAGATATTTTGTAAATTTGTTACTTTTTCTCAATATTGCATTGATTTTATACCAAAAGTAGTGAAATACAAGTTCTTTTTGAATTGGCAGGTCCTGATACTATGTAGACCTTACATTATGTGCTTTAGGCTAAGGCAGTGCTTTTATACCAAATTTGTTATGGGCTGAAAAGATTCAATAATATATTTTATAGATAAATAAATCCTATTGGAGCCCTATCTTCATGATTGTAGCCCTAATCCTTGGTATTATCAGTACTAATAATTATAATTTATATTTAAGCAAAGATTTAAATAGTTTAAACTTTCTATTGAGTAATTAAAGATTCATCTAGTAATAAAATAATTTTAGCTACTTTCAAGTGTTTTAAACACTAATTTTTTGTAGTATAAATATTAGAATGTTCAAATAGAAATTTTTAGGTTTTTTAGATAAAATAGTTGATATGTTAATATAATTTAGAATAAGTTGAATGAGTTGAATGGGTATTTTGAATCTTTAAAATTTTATTGATCTGGGTGGCTTTTATATACCAGTTAATTAATATATACCCCAATATATTATTATAGACCAGAAATTTATACCTTTCTTAAATTCTATATATAGGTCAAATCTTTGGGATACAAAATATAACAAAGTTTTAGTTACACAATTTGAAAATAAGACTGTTTTTTTAGCTTTATGACCCATTAATTAGAACTCTAAGGGTCATTTGTATTCTGTCCCTGGGATAGGCTTTTATATGTGATGTTCTGATATCTTTCATTTTATAAGATATCAAGTATTTACAATGGTATTTTAGGGTTTTGTCTGCCACAGAGCAATAAATTATACTCTTTAGTGGTACCTAAAACTACAATTCATTTTTTAGCACTAGTGGGGATTATTTGAGAGGGTGTGTTCCCACAAAATTTTATATGCATGTATCAAATAAAGCTGAAAAGATAGAAAAATCAACATGACACTATGGTGGCAAGCCTAAGCGGCTATACAAACAAAGGAAGGGGTTGGGGAAATCTTTTTGGTGTAGCTTTGAGAGTGTTCATAAGGGTGGATAGAATAGAAGTTGGGACATCAGTATAGTAAATGTCATCGAGCTTGCTTATATAAATGAGAATGTAATGCCACTCAGGATGGGTTACCACCCACAGCAACAGCCAGAATGCTGCTGGTACAGCCATCTAAAAGGATTGGTGGAAAGTTAGTAGTGACAACACCCACGCCTGCCATTTAATTCCAAAATTGAACTACATAACTGGAAAAGGGTATCACAAATTACTTACTTTAAATCAAAATTAGGAAAATCAGAAGATTCTATATAATTAAACTAAGGGAAGGAGATAATACAAATGGATTGACAGCAGGACCTGTTGAGGAATGCTGCCTTATAAGCTCACTATGTAGTGAAAAGGAAAAAAGTTATTAGCACCCAAAGACTATCTTTGTGAATGAGAAACGGTAGATTGACAAACTAATCTGCTGCCATTGTTTATTCAATAAGAATTTACTGGCTTGATCAGTATCAAATTTTTATAAAGTTTTATGTGGTGTGATTCCACCTTGTAAGCTAGCAACAACTTGTGCATTGGTTGACAGGATGCACCCAAGGCCAGGTCAGGTAAGGTCAGTCTCTTTTAAAGTTGATTGGGTTTAGCACATCTGAACCTGTTGGGGTAGGCTCACCTTCACTGGCAGTAGGGGGAGGGTCAAAGAGGCAAAGATCAATTCTGAGAGCAACTCAAACAATTTAACTTTGCTAGATATTGACTACAATTATTATAAAAACTTGAACTAGGGGAAGTTTTCTAGAAGGGTGGGAGCTACAACCTGATTGTTGGTGATAGCTTATGGAAACCACACCCTTCTGACACACCTCTTTGATCTTAACCACCAACTCCTTGGTGGTGAGAAGAGGTGGCAATGAGCTAACCTTCAAAGGGTAATCTGTCAAATACCTCTCATCAACAACATGGCTAGATTGACCTGGTTGGTGAAGGGGATGAGCAGCCTTTTTGGCCCCCTTCTTTGTTCTAAAGAGATAGTTCTCCCTATTGAGATGCAGAGGGTGTTCCCCAGGACTTACAGTAGAGAAGAGGATGTAAATACTTAATTATATCTATAGAGGATGAACGCAGTATGCATAATCTCAAATTACTAGGCAAGCTGGAATTCAGTGTATTCAAGAAGCTTGAATATATAAGTAAAATTCTAAAACTTCTAGCATGTTTGTGAGTAGTGGGGACCAACAGAAATGACTTGGTTATGTCAATACACAAGAAATCTACAGCAAATACAAGCTCCTTAATTGTCCCTAATGTCCTCTGGGAATCCAGCTGGGAAATTGGGATAGGGAATAGCTTTGACCAATGGAAGAATATCCATGTGGAGGGGTTAGTGGAGAAGGGTATTATTAGGGGCAGCCACTGATATGATAGCCAACTGGTGGTAAGACTTGTAATAAGGAAAGCCCTTACAAGAGTGTAAATGGTTGTGGAAATAGGATTGATTAGTAGATTAAAAAAGTCAAGCCAATCTGAATTGAGCTGCATGACATAGGGAAAATCACTGTCACAGCTAGTAACATATTTCCTGATATTAAATGCCCCTCCAAAGCAAAATCAAACAAGCCCTTGTAGCCAAGGCCAAACCCCTCAAAGTCACTGATAACCTCTCTAAGGATATTGACAGAAAATGGGTTCTGGCTTTCTCTGCTAAGGATGAGAAAAAAAAGGCTTGTCTGAGGTGAAAATCTGACATAAATCAACAAAAAAATATGGAAAATCACACAATATGAAGTCATGAAAGTTGGCTGAATTTATAAAATTTTGATTTCATTGATAAATGGGAGCTTTTATGGCTTATTGGATTTATATAATTGCATGGAAATTTATAATTATTAGTAATTATTGCAAACATTTCCTTTAAATTTTAGAACCCAGTTGAGGAAGGTTTTTCTTTTCTCAGATAATCAGTTAAAATTTAATAAAGTCTAGAGATTTTTGTGAACATTTTCCCATACTTTTCAGATCAATTTCCAAAATAATGCATCAGTTAGAAGTTCAGCAATGGCTGGAGTCTGTTTCCCGCTCTGATTTTGTTCCCTCAATGCAATGTAAATCCTCTGACCACTCTTTGGCCTATTCCACCCACTCCTTGGCCTATTCTGCCAACTCCACTGCATCTTAATTCACCACTTTCTAAACCTATTCTTCTGCCACCTTTCCCAGCTCTCAGGGACTCTTTTCCCTGATGGTTGTGGCCAGTTTGGTGTGTGTTTTGCTCTCCAAACTTATATGAAAACTTAATCCAGAGCTTCTGAAGTGTTACTTCATTTTGGTGGGTCACTTGGCCTTGTTGTTATATCTTTGGCCTGGTGCTTTCCTTACACTACCTCCTGCACTCCAGAGTTCCTGACAATCACATCATCAAACTAATCAAGAATATTGAAAAGGTTGGAATCATCCAAAGATGGGCCAGCAATGGAAAATAGTTGGGGATGTAGTGGATGCCTACAAACCACCAAGAAAGGCAATTCAACCAGTGCTCAAGCTGTAATTTACTCCTAAACTGTCCAAGAAGATTTATTACCAATGTCTGACATTAGTATCTGTGCACACAATGGTGAAGGATGGGGAGAGTAGATCAAGTCCCACTAAAAAAACTTGCTGGGCCAGTGGTGGAGCTGGTGTTATAGGGATAAGGGGCAGATGCTACTTTAGCGGCAAAGGAATAATACTTATGCTTTGAATATTAAATTACAAAGAATAAAGGGCAGACAATGTGGCCATTCTTCATGAAAGCCCAGAAAGGATAGTCAGGGGTAGAGCAGATACAGTTTTAGATAGAAAGAGAGATGAGTATTTCTATATATATAGGTAGATTGTTACAAAGGTGCAAGGCTCTGAAAGGTATCTGGCCATTGGGAACCACAGATGCAAGATATAGTCTGCACCATAAGCAGCCAATCCCTTTAGGAGCTTATGGTGGACTTTACCAGGGGAGAAGTAGTTTGGCATGCTGGCAAACTGAACCACCAGATAGCATTGTCTTTCAGCTATGAGCAAGTGGTGGAGATGGCCATGTTTATACAAGTAGCAACGTTGATATGATCATGGCTTGGGCTTTACAAGAGGAGCCAAGTTTAAAGCACCTCTTGAATGGGTGAAAATCTACAAAACTGGAAGGTTTAAAAACTTCCTGAGCTATCTTGACAATAGCTGCACTTGCATAGGGGATGAGAATCCTATACTTGCCCAAAGGCAAAGTGCAGATTGTTCTGGGGAAGTACCAGGAGGCTTTGAAGCACTGGCTGGGAGCATGCGTGGTGGTGGGCTAGGTCTTGAGCAAGGACAAAGTGAGAGGTAGGATTAGGAGGCTAGCTCTGCTAGCCTGGGCATGCTTCATTAGCAGCTGAAAAGTGCCAGAAGGTGGCGCAACGCTATCCCACATGGGGACTCAGGGTTCAAACACATTGACATATAAGCCTGATATGGCACAACAGCAAAGGTTGTTGCATTTATAAACAAAATAAAATCTGATCAAAAAAGATTGGTTGAAGCAAAAGTGAGATTTCTCTACTACAATTATTATTTTAAATACTTATTAAAAAAGTGATTTATAGAAAGAGTTAAGATTAAAGTTGCCTTTATAAGAATCTTAAACAAGATTAAAACTCTTCAGCTTTTTTAGGATGTAAATTGGTGGATTACTTGTTAGTAAATATTCAATATATCTTTTTTTACTTCAATTTCAACATTTTGCCTTTTGATTTCAACATTTTGCATTTCAATTTCAACATTTTTCAAATCAATTTAACATCTTTATTTTGATTTATATTTTGCATTTTGATTTCAACATTTTACAATCCAATTTCAACATTTTATACCTCAACTTCAATATTTGATATTTTAATCTTAACACATTTTTAGTGATATTTTTATTTTATGATTCCTGCTGAAATAGTGCAAGCGTATTAATTCTCACTCTTTTTTCATATTTAAAAAATATTTGTATATCCCTTATATCACATTATAATCTACCAAAAGAAAACACTGATGCAAGGAAATCAATGAGTCTGTAGTTAGAACTAGATATGATGCAATCACTAAAACTAAAGATATTGAAATTGAATTATAAAATGTTGAATTTTCAAATATAAAATATTGAAGTTGAAGTGTAAAATGATTAAATTGAAGTGTAATATTGAAATTGAAAAGTAAAAATGATGAAATTGAAGTACAATATTAAAATTGAAATATGAAATGTTAAAATTGAAGTATAATACGTTGACCATCTAGTACTAAAAAAAGAAGTATAATACGTTGAAATTGATTTGTAAAGTGTTGAAATTAAAATGCTAAATGCTAAAATTGAAATACAAAATCTCAAAATCAAAATGCAAAATGTTGAAATCAAAGTAAAAAAGGTATAATTCAATTATAACATATATATTCATCTGGTTTCTATGGTTTAATATAAATACATTTCTATTCTTGACTTTATCCTAGATATAGATAGCGCTACTATCTGATTAGATATAATACTTTGTTTGAAAGTACTAAGTGTATAATGCATCTTATTAAACTTTTTATAGAAAAAGTCTCCTTATGGTAGTCTTTATATTATAGTTTTGTCCTTGAATTAGTTGCCCCATTTCAACTTATATATGTCCCAAATGTAACTGATTCTAGACCAAAATTGCTATAAATCCTCATCTCTTATGCTATGGTAACATGATGCCACTTTTTCTATTGCCTTGATTTCCTACTAAATTATATACTCTGATTATAGTTACAATTTAAATTGCACTCATAATATATTGTTTGTTATGCTTTTACTTAAAAACTCTTTATATAATAACTGCACACTTATTTACAATGCTAAAAGTTTATCACATGTACAGAATCAAATAGCGCACATCCTCGTATTAGAAAATTTTCCTTTATCATACTGCCCACCTTAAAATATAATAAACAAGTTATATAATTTTATTAAGTTTATTATTTAGTACTGCATACATGCCAGAAAAGTGGCTAATCTTAGACTATAAATATGGAGTCTCTAAAAATGCTTAAAATCTATAGTTACCACTTTTTATAAAAAAACTTATAACTAAAAGCATTTTTTATTTTAGTGTGACCTTAATTTGTAGGTGAAAGTTAGATCTCCAATAGCTTAATGATACTTTTTATTATCTAAGTACATTAGTACATCCATACTTGAGTATTCTGTATCATCAGAGCAAAATATACTTAAGCTAATAAATCAAACTTATTATCTAAGACTTTTCTCATATCTCATCCCATTTATAACCTATACGTATGATACTCCAATTCAGTTTTAATTGTACTAGCAAAAATACTAATAGCAGAATACATGTTGCAATTTGCTTATTAATTTTATTTTACCATTAAGATACTCCAAATCATAGGTTTTAAATTTATATAAAGCAAATCCAGTAAAGAATATATAAAACATTATATATAATTATTAACTTTCTAAAAATTGATGCACTCAATTTAGCATTAATAAACTAGAAATTTAAAAAAATCTTAAATTTATATTTATTATTTAACTCTGCAAATTTGACTGCAATTCAAAAGATACCATTCTAATAACTTACCATTTATAAACAATTCAATATCACTTATATCAAGCATACTCAGCTCTAATTGTTTCATTGGTTCAATTTCAGGCTAAAACGTTAACATTTGCATATCTAAACTATGCAGAGTCTATTGATGATTAATAAAGTAGTATAATTGAGTAATGACCTGCTGATAAATAATAGTTTAGCTACCCTAGTAATTCGATATATCCTACATTCATTTCATTATATCCCAAACGTCGAGTAATATTATTTCAAAATCAAAGCGGTCTAACCAAATGAAATTTAAAAAAAGATTATAATAAATTAGTTTTCTTAGTATTTTTATAATATCGTTTATAAATGTACTAAAGCTCATTATAATAACTTTATTAGATATGTCTACATTCCATATAGGTCAAAAATATAAGTTGATAGATTCAAGATTTAAATAAAAACCTGATTTTGTGCTTAATGAAGAATTGAAAACAAGCTTCTTTTTATAAAAATACTTGAACCTTTAACAATTTAAATGTTACACAAAATAATATAACCCTATCGGCCCATCTATGGTGCAAGTCAATAAGGCAATTTATTGATTTTTTGGCAACAGACAAATACAATACCAATCGTCAAAAATTAAAAAAGAGGCCCATAAATATTTAGTGTCACATAAATTCGGATGTGTAGGGAATTTGATGTATAAATAGCAACCAGTCATATCATAACTTACAGCTGCCTTTAATATTTAATTATATACTAAACCTATATTTTTGCTTTTCGACACACAATTGTTAAAGGTCAAATTTAAATTCACATGATAAAAATTTAGGCTTAATGGTCACTAATGGTTACTTCGCTCTAAAAAATGTTAATTAATTTAGTCATAGATTCTAGGTGAAATAATATACACTTAATTAACCATAAGAATATTACCTTAGATTATACGAACGAAGTATCGCCCTGACATAAAGAGACTATGTAATGCCATAATTTAACATTTTAAGAAAATTCGATACCTTATAATTGTCAAAAGACCAGCCGGCATAAATTTTCCACTTTTAACAAAACGAAATGCCATAATAGCAAGTAAAGCAACACTTAGTCCTAAAATAATAGAAAAATAAGTAGCCAAGAACAGATGCGTTTTGTAGCTTGCTATCCAGATTTTAAATAGAAAGAAAATCAGTAAAATACCTAAAGAAAGATAGACATCCTTAGGATTATGGCTAGCCCTCAAAGAGCCATATCCCAAAAGAACTCCAAAGCTCATACCAACACCCAAAGATATCGTACTTCCTAGTAAACAAAAGTGAGTTGTGAATCAGTAAAATTTACGCAATACAAACAGTAAAACAAAAAGTTGAAACTCGTTTCTGACTGAATTAAGAATAGGCAAAAGTCCCGAGTGTATCATCTCAAGTCGCTCACTTCCAAATACAGAATAAAAATAATAAAAATAAAGAGTTAAAAATGGGTAGGAACCCCGCCTAGTCCTAAAAAGAACATGTAAAAAACCAACTTAAGATACTTTATCAAAAACGGAATAAAAACAAAATGTACTCTTCGGTTTAGATTTTCAAATGTAAAATATAAATGAGATGGAAGTAAAAAATAATTCGAGTTAGTTTTTCAAATTTTTCTTGAAAAAGGCAATCTGATAAGTTTTCATAGTAACGTGAAAAAATGCGTGTAAAGCATTTGAAACATCAAATGATTATAAAGCTACAAAACTATTAAAATTAATAAAAATTATTATTTTCATTCAGTGTACGCTCAAGCCCAACAAAATGCTTTTCATTTTGATATAACGGACCTGCTTTGAAATATCCTATAGCTCCTCCTATTGCCACTATACTGGCATAAGCATAACCTAAGAAATCCATTTTAAAAGGCAAGAAGTGATTATCTTAGAGTTCATTTTAGTCAAGCATTCATATTGCGACTGATAGTCACATGATATCTATATATACTCAGTGTATGTTTCTTTGTAATTTAAGCAAAACTAGCAGCCAGATTCCCATGCTTCTTTACGGTATTTATGATTTATCAGATGATTTTAATTGATTATTTTAGATTTTATACTAAAGATAACCATCAACTACTTAGTCAAAACCATTAAACCTACAAAAACAACCAAATAACCATAGTCACTTAAAGACTATTTTTTGTAAATAAATTTTTTGTTAGCAGGAAGTACTCTAATGGGCAACCACCTTATCTTCTTTTATTTTAATATCCATTACTTCATTTGTTTTTTATAAAATAAAATAAAATAAAATTAAGAGGGGATGGGAGGAAACACTGTTTCATCCTAGATAGTATAAGTTTCAAACCTTTTCCAAACAAAACCTGTACCAGAGTGCCTACAGGTTTCACCCTGCCAGGCAAACACCCTATTTCATTTATATCTATATTTTAAATTTTATTCGAGGTAGGCCAACCTGGAGATGATATCACACCGATAAAGATGAAGGGGATTCAAATTAATGGGAAAGAAAGATAAAACCCAGAAAACCTCCATGCGCAGTGTATGATAAGCCAGGAACTCCATGGACCACTTGCTATTCACTATCTCAGTTCAGAACATTGATGCACAATGCTAACACAGTCATAGTCATCCCCTATCCAAAGTTTCTGTACCGGAATTGAACTTGGGAGGCAGTGGTAGAGGGTTCATATCTACTACTGGGGCATCCTCCCCCTTTCACTTATATTTTTATCTCCACATTTTTATTTAATTTTTTGATATGAATTAATAAGAGGGGAAGGGAGGAAATAAGTTGTCTTAGACAGTATAGGTTTCAACCTATTATGTACCAAACCTGCAGCAGATTGATAGCAGGATATACCCTGTTAAGCTAACCACCTTTGCATAGCAAACCTATTAAACCTATTATAATAGTTAAATAAAACTAAACTGCTAGCCAAAATATTATAAAAAAATCTCACCGCCTGGCTATAGATTAGATACTTCATCTAGCATACTATATAGGTTTAAGTAGGTGTCTATAAACTAATAACTGCCATTTTGAATCTTAAATTCCTAGTTTATATGATTTAGAAGATAAGAAATTTGGTTTTTATATATCAATTTAAAGTTTTATTTTATATATTTAGTTAGAAATTAAATTTCAAATCCCTACTTACTTGAGAGCTTAACATTCAAGCTGCATATACATACCAAATTTTGTGCAGTTGGTTTTAGTTTGGGAGAAATAATATTTTTAATATGAATTATAAATTAAATCTCTTTATAATTCTTAAATATCAGTTAATAAAACCAGATGTTAAATATAAAAAATAAATAATTATATAGATAATTTCTTAGTAGGTATCAATGAACTAAAAAGTTACTCCATTCCAAATCTTAAATCTAAGCTTATGTGGTCTAGGATATATGATAAAAATTAGCTTATATAAATAAAATTCTATAGTTTTTAAAAAATTATAGTTGAATTTGAGTAAAAGTCCCTTACCTACTCCATATCCTAAACTAAAACTGCATATACATAAAAATAAATAAATGTAAGGTTGTTGGTACTGTATAATAATTTTGTATATGATTTTTTTAGGATTTAGTTTTTTATTTAGAAATTTATTGAAGTAAATTTAAACTACTTTTTCACATAATTAAAAAAATTCTAGAAAGGAAAGTTTTGTAAAACTACAAATTTTGAGAAGAATATCCATGTTAAATTGAAAATTTCTAGCTTTTGTGGTTAAAGAGAGACCTTGATAAATAGTGTCTTTTATATATAGTATAGATAATTTTTTTGAAATTCTTGTTGCTATACTTGAATTTAAAAAAACCATTACATGCTTGATATTACACCACACAAGCTGCACTTACATATATACCAAATTTCATATATATATATATATATATATATAAGTTTATTGAAAAAGCTTTCTTGCTTAGTGGTTAAGGGTTTTCTTTCTCTTGCAAACATCACTTTTAATTTAAAAGTGACAAGGCCAAGTATAGAGAGAATATCCACCTGCCAGTGAGTACTGCAACTATAGAGCAGTACACCATGGCCAACCACCCAAGCGTAGGGAAGTAAATCTGCCCATCTGTGCAAAGCACATAGAAATGGTTGGCTTGCTTGTGCTGATATAAATTAATAACAAAGGATGCCAAGATAAATGTACCATCTGACAGACTTCCCACTGGCCTAGGCCCCCATATAACTAATAATGGGGAAGTCCTGAACAACCCATGCATGTTAAATAACAATTTGGTGGCATGAATGAAGATGAAATGTGAGAACATGTTGAAGGGCCACAGAAGAACATTTGCAACAAGTGCGGATAATGGAACCAACTCCCCAGGATTGGTGTCCTCTGACAACCAGATGACAGGAGCTACCCTTGGGGTGTGAGGACTGATGCTGAGAAGAGTGGTGTTGGGATATTCCCCACTGAACCTCAATCAGTAGAGAGGATCAGGGCCTTGCAGGATAAAACAATTTTTCTGGAAAAAACAAAAATCTGGACAAAGTATTGGTTGGATCTGAAACTGACTAAGATTCAATCAACGAAAATCAGCTGACCAAACCAACAGGGCAACAACATAAAATTTTTCTGCTGATACAGAGAAACTTACTGAATACACTTGGAGTATTTTGGGTAAAGGAGAGGTCTGGCACCAATTCTGACAATGCCCAGTCAGGGGGGAGAATGGTCCCCGACCAAAATCAATCCACAACCTGAGCAAATTGTCAGACATGATCCCTGATGCACCATTGGGTGCAATCCCTGACAAATCCATGTCAACCGTGGGGCTAGCTCAACTAAGAACTTAATGGCCAAATCTGAATGGGCCATTGGGAACAATCTTTGACAATTTCAAGTTGACAGAGGGAGCTAGAATAGCACAAAATCAATCACCAAACCAATATGAACCATTAGGGACCAACCCCAATGGGGGTGAAGCTATATAAGGACCAAATCTGAGGGATCAGACACTCGAGAAAAGTTGGCAAAAAGACTAAAAGTGCTATCAGTAGGGGCTGAAACCCTGATAGTGATCAAGTCAGTGGCCAGGGCTCTGGTAAAATATACCCCAGTTTAGACAGAAATGTTAGCGTGTTGTGGCGTGTCTGCCTGAAAAATCAAACAATGTGAGACCTTCCAGTTCCCATACTCAATGGTGACTCAATGGGTCTCCAAAATATCAAACTGGCCATCAGAGCTACTTGGTGAGACCACAAGTTTTCCGCTGGAGCGGTCAAATGCTGGCTCAATACCCAAATCTTGATTGACATGGCAGTACTCTTCAAGGCATCATAGGTTTGGACCAAAGATGCCCTGGAATGGATGGAAATCCCTGTGGAGAACAAGGTGATTGAGGCCACAATTTGTGAAGATCTAAAACTGGTGGACGTGAAGGCCTGGATGGATGCTGGCATCGACCTTTTAAATGCAATGGAGTATAACAAGGCTGGTATTACAGCACGATCTGCTCAAGCCGTTGGGAGCTCAGGCCTCAACCCAACAGAATTAGCCAAATATGCGAAATGATTCCCAAATGTCTTGACCGCCCTCAAATGGGCCCAACACACCATTCCAGTACTGTGTCTACTGGAATGGTATAATACCACATTCTCCCCAGAGGAGGCGCTATCATGGATCACAGCCAGGTTCAAGGCCACCGAGGCCCTACACTGGTTGTACACCCAAATCCCACCAGCCACTGCATCAGACCTGATGAAAGCAGGCTGGACAAAGGAAAAGCAGTGGGGATGGGGACCCTTCCAGGATTGGTCACCAGAAGAGGCCATTAACTGGTCTGCTAACGGATTCACACTGATGGAAATGAAATACTGGTTCCAAGCAGGAGCCAAGTATGGACCTAGTGCGCAAATGGGTGAATCTGGGGGTGACAAAACTGATTCACAAAACCCTTAGAGGCTGACCCTTCCTTATTGAAAAGTGGAAAATATGGCATGACGTTGCAACAATTGCCAAAGCTGCTGATTGGGACGCAGCATGGTTCACCCCAGAGTCAGCCCAACCATGGATGGAACATGAGATTTCACCACAGGTGGCAATGGCAATGAAAGGGGTCATGACCCCAGACCTGGGCCAAGAATGTCTCAAAGTGGGGATCTGCATTGAAACCATCTGGGATTGGAAGAAATCCTTCCTGGAACCAACACTAGCTGCCCTGTACACCGCCAAAGGTTTCACACCCTTCAAAGCATTCCAATGGAGTAAGGTGGGAGTTCTGGCAGCCATGGCACAAATATTTACAGATGGGGGCTGGAATAGTGTCACAGTAAGGGAATGGTGCCAGCGTAGTTCAGTTACGCTGGATGTTCTTCAAAAAAACTACACCCAACGTGCAGCCCAGAATCTGCCCTCAAGTGGTACTGACTGGGTTTCATGCCGATGGATGCCCTCAAGTGGCAAAACCTCAAGATCAGAGCGCAAATGGCTAAAAGTATCAGTTGCCAAGGTATTAGCATTCATCAAATTGAAGCATTTCTCAATTGGGGATTCAGAATTGATGAATCAGTAAGCTAGATTTTGAAGGGGAAGACTCCCATTAATGTGCCCAAACCAAGCGTGAAACCAAGTCCTACATCACAGGAGCAGCGCATACTAATGACAACACCTGGAACAGAGCAGGAAGCCACATCAAATACATCTGCCAGTTAATCAGTGGAGGATTTTCAGTTTGCCAGGTGCTGAAATCATACCCAAAGGACGCTATCCAAATCCACCTGCAGCTAGTGGAGGAGGAGGAATGGTCCAGCCTGATAATGTCAATTTATCAGGAACTTGACAAAGTCCTAGCAGGAGGGGAATTAAATCACCACTGGGTACCCAAATGATGGTATATTGATATAGTAATTCCAGGCAAATTGGACCGCAAGAAACTCCTCAAGATCATTATCAAATACATGTGGATTTATCTGTGAATGGAGCTGACCAGATACGCCAACCAAACAGCAAGGTGGGTAACCTTCCAGAAACTCCTGACCAATCACAAATGGGAGTGGGTGCACGAAGTAATCTGGACCAGATTATTGTACTATGGGAAAATAAATATTTGGCAAGCCAGCAGCAATTACATCACAAAGTGCCTCTGACCCCTGACAGTGGAAGTGCTTTACAAACTGGCACCCTGGAAGAAGCTGAACAAAATAGACCTGCCCCAATTCATCTGCCTGCCTGGCCTAAACAGGGTAGTATACATCAAACAAGAAGATGCCAAACAAGGGTGCCAGTTCTGTTACCAGACCGGCCACACAATGGCTCAATGCTATCACCACAAAGGTAAAACAACTCAGGAGTAAGAATATGACCCCGTCGGGGGGGTCACCAAGGTCAGTACCAAGACTTTCCTCCGCCTGAAAGCCAGAGAATGGATCCCGCACAACCTAATGGAGGTTGCGGACATGAAATGTCAACAACAAGAGTTGGTCCTGGCACATAGGGAAGCATGGGAGTGAGAAGCAGCCAAGCGACCCAAAGCAGACGATAAGCCATTTATAAATCCAAACCCCAAATTGTATGTAATGGATAAAGGAACTGATCCCAAACCAACGGAGCCACATCCATCCCAAGTGGAATGGATGATCCGTGAGGAGGAAAGATGGCAAAAGGCGAACCTAAAGAAATCCCCCAAGAAGGGACAGATGCAGGATGCCAATAAATTGGAATCAAATCCTGACAATCTGAAAGCAAATACTAAACTGAATTGGAAGACATTGGCAAACAAATTTGAGGTGACCAGCAAAAAATCAGTAGATGCGACAAAATTGGCAAAATCAGCCCAATGATTACCAACTAAAAATTGAGTGCAGCCAACAAATCGAATGAAGGGGAGAGAATCCAAACGATGGAGGAGAGGGAATCTGCCACTCTGCTAGTAGGGGACAAGGGGCACCAGGACCTGATCATAAAACCATCCCCATTACCCATTGATATGGAGATGGGGATGGCGACCAAATTCCTGGTGCACAGGATGACCAGGAATATAATCCCAGTCCCGACCAACCAGCCCTGAAAGCTGAGTAATAACCCCCGCCAACCATTGATGCCATCTTCAGCTAACAAACAGACCTCAGTAAATGACTTGATCCATAGCCCAGATAACGCTAATCCTCATACCCATGGGTCAGGCAGCCAGAAATGAGGATTGCGACCACAAATGCTTGGGGGATGGCGAGAATATAAATGATAAGGAGGAAGATGCACCATTTAAAAACTAATAATATCATCGACTTAATTTTATTTCAGAAATGCAAGTTGGTAACCAAAAGGAAATGGTGCTGAGCTCAAACTGTGATGCAACAAAACACCTGTGGTCACACCAAATAGGATACCAAGCCCTCTGGACGGATCATGTGGCAATCATCACAATGGACAAGAAAATAGACCTGGAAATCGTGGAGGAAACTCACGCCAGAAGGACCTTGATAGCGACAGCTACAAACAGAGAAACCGGCAAGAGCATATGAGTGGTGGTGGTCTACATTTCACCAAAGCTCCACAAAAACCATATTTTTTGGGAATATTTAGCGGAAGTGCCATCTGAAGCATCGACCATAATAGCAGGAGACCGGAATTGTTGGACAAATGTGAGCCAGGATATGTTCCTGATGAGAGAATGTCCCAACAGAAAGGCCAACGAGATGCTGGATTACCTAGTTAAATTGGGGATGTGCCTAACAATTGATGAAGAGGATGATGACCCAGCCAACTTAACATGATGGTCATATGACTCCACCGAATCCCTACAGTCTGGATCATGCTTAGATTACATCCTAGTGTCATTGGATCTTAAGCTGATGACATCCAACAGCGAGGTCAGCATAAATGCCAAAAGTGACCACATGGTTGTCCACATGAATATCGATCTTGATGAACCCCCAAGGAATTGCAAATGGCAGCTGACACCAGCCATGCTGAGGGATGGGGAATGGCACTGAAAGATTGCCGCTGGACTGGATCGACTGGTCACATATCTGGATAGCCACCCTGAGTTGGACCCACTAGAATGATGGACTCAGATCAAAGCGAAGCTGAAGCATAACAGCATGAAGTTCAAAAAAGAAACCACCTACAAGTGAACTGCCACCGCAAAACAGCTGAAATCTAAGTTAGAAAGGCTGAGGCTCACCTGGTAAGACAGCAAAGACTGGTAAAGTGAGTACCAAACAATGCAAAAAAGTATCAGGCCCTAATGATGAAGCAAGACTCAGAGTGATGGAACAATGCAACTTACCAATATCAGAGTCTAGTGAGGACAATGACCAAAGAGGGCCTGAAGCACCTCAAGAAAGTCCAAACCAAGGCTAGGGTACAGGAAGTGGAGACAGTGAAAGGGAAATTAACAGTAGATCCAGAAATGATCAAGTGCAAGGTCAAGCAATTCTACGGCAAACTTTTCTGACAAAGAGAAATGAGCAAATCAGTGAAAAATAGCTAATTGAACTGGCCAAGTCAGCACTGGGGGGCTGTATGCCGGAAGATGTCACCAAATTAACCGCCAAAATCTCTATCAATGAAGTTAAGAGGGTGCTAAAGGAGTCACCAAGGATGAAAGCACTAGGCCCCAAAATATGTGTAAAAAATATACAGCGCATTCCGTGACTGCATTGTACCAGAATTTAAAGCCCTCTTTTTATTCACTGTTTACAAAATGGCCAGCAAATTCTGGGGGGCCAAGAGACTCAAATTGTACTCTTGTATAAAAAGGGACTTTGACGCCAACTTTGGAACTGGCGCCTGATCACACTATCAAATGCCAATTATAAACTGCTCACATGCATACTATCTAATCGGCTGATGGCAATGGCACTGCGCACTCTCCATAAGGCCCAGAATGGATTCATCAAAGACTGGAGTATATGGGATAGCATTGGTTCAGTTCAAAGCGTACTCCAGGATGTGAGGGGAATTGAGCATGGTATCTTATGTTCCTTGACATGGAAAAGGCATATGACCAAGTAGCATGGTCATTCCTACATGAGGCATTAAAGGTGGTTGGTATCCCCAACACTTATTGAGCATGGATAATAACGTTGTACTCAGGACTGGTAAAAAAGGTGATTGTTGCAGATAGCGTAGCCAATGAAATTCCGGTCAGGAAGGGTCTCTGACAAGGCGACCCTATGTCACCAATACTGTTTTAATTATGCATCCAACATTTTGCTGGTGGCAGCAGAAGCGAAACTCCAGGGCCTAGTCCACCCTAATCAAATGCCACTGAAAATGCTGTCATTTGCCAATGACACGGTAGTAAGCATAAGCTCACCAATCAACCTACAGGGCGCTGAGGAACCATTAGACCTATACCAGCTAGCTTCAAATGCAAAAGTCAACTTGGCAAAAGCCTCAGTAATGAGGATCAGCAACCTGAACTTCAGCCCGCCAACTGACTCAATGCCAATCATGAACTCCCAGACAATCCAATACCTTGGGATACTATTCAATGATAAGGGACCCGCGGTACTGGAAACTGAACAGGAGGTATTGTCAAGCTTATCAATCTGAATGGCATGCTGGAAGAACACTAGGCTATGCCTCAAAGAGAAAGTACAGAAATCAACATCTTCATCTTCTTAAAGTTGTGGTACATCGCTCATGTGCTGCCAATGAGCCCAAACCTAGAGAAGAAAATCAGGGCAATGTTCCAAACCTTCCTGTGGTTCAAGGCAAAGGTGGCGCTGATAGCGCTGGAAACCATGTCAAAACCAAAGAATGAAGGAGGCATGGGCCTCCTGGACTTTGAATCTCACGCTCAGAGAATATGGGGAAAGTCATTTCTTAAGCTAACACAGATGCACATGCATTGCCCGACCCTAGTGTGGGGCGTGAACTGGGCAAGAGCCCAAGGTCTTTAAGAGCCAGTCTCACCCCATTTAATATGTGAATGGATGGCACACCACCTGCAGATAACCTCCAGAAAGGGTACTCCACACTACTGGCAACTATGCAATTGGGCTGTGCGCCAGGGCGGATGGTTATTTAAGCAATCGTCCCAAGATGCCAACCAAATCCAAAGGAATGTCGAGGCCCATAATTCTGCAATGATTTCCACAATGAGCTGGGAGGAGCGTAACCAAATTGATAACAAATATGTCACCAAGTCGATCAATTTAAGGTACAAATCAGTGCTAATCAAATATGGGGATCTACTCCTGAAACGGGGTGCAACCCACTCACTTGACTACGAATTCTAAATGACTGGGCTACCAAAGGCCATGACACCAACTACCTGACAAAGGAGTCGATTTCAGGCCTGAACTCCCATTTGGTAACGGCCAAACAGCGGTTGGTGACCTGGAGGATCCTAAACTGTGCATCCAAATTGGGCAAGCACAGCGGGCCAGATTACCCACACAAGGAGTGCCCCATATGTGCCAAACCGGAAGCAGATATTGCCCACCATTATTACAAATGCGCCATGTTTAAAAAATACTGGTTCATAATGTGACACATACTATCAGGCAAATAATTGCCGATGTAAATACATCCATTGCAGGATCTTTTTCATGAAAACCTTGAGAATGACTCCAATTCAACTACAAGTTTTCATCTATCATTATTGTGTATGGGTGATTCACTGTACACTCGTTGCCAAGATTTTGAGCAACAAGCGCCCCCACCACAAAGGTTTGGTATTGAAGACCATTCAAATTATCTCTGATCAGTTCCATCAGATCTCAAAATTTTTGTGCATAATCCCCAGGTGTTATAAAGCTGCACATTTGGCTTTCCCTGCTGGATTGCTCATCATATGCAACAAGGCAATTAATCGACTAAGAATGAAATGGCATGTAAGCCCACCAATGCTAGAACTATAGCTAGCGATGGTGATTGCCAATCAGCAATGGTCAGAGGTGCTAGAACTCTAGTGGCCCAAACTCCTGGTCTTTTTACCCTCACCCAAATTACCTGTATTCCACCCTTCCCTCTTACTTTCCCTTAGAAATTTATTTTAAAACAAAGTATGTAGTTTTAATTAAAAAATTTCTTAGTGGTTAAGGCGTTGCTTTTATGCTGAGTAGGTTCAATTTCCAATCCTGTGCCATCCATTTTTATTATTTAGATTGATAAGTAAGGTCTCCTGGCCCTTTTATCTTGAATAAAGTATAGGCTTATTGGTTTTTTAGAATACATTTTTGAATCTTTCTCAAATTTGAATAAGTTTAATAAGAATATTTTAAAAGGTGAATTTAAACTGCTTTTTTACATATTGAAAACATTTAAAAGATCCCAAAAAGAATCTGTTTCTTAGTGAAACTACAAATTTTGAACAGAACCTCCATGCCAAATTTCAGCTTCCTAGCCTTTTTAATTTACAAATACCATGATTAATAGTAACTTTTATATATGTTATAGATTTCAATTTTGTACCATTTAAATAAACCTTTTCAAAAAAATAGACTACTTTTGAAAATAATTAAATAATTTTATAAATAATTTAGTATGAAAATTATGAGAAAACTAGAATATAAGGCTTTTGCTAAACTAAGTACATATGAAATTTTCAACAGCTTATTTTTAGACTAGATTACTAGTTCTGTTAAATTGTCATTAGTATTATTTGTATTTCATTATTAAAAAAGCTAGAAACTTCTCTCAGTATATTATTAAAGTGATTTTAGAATTACTATTAGCATAAGTGACAATAAAATATCAGACAAAAAGTCATTTTTTCTAATCTTACCAGGCTAGATTTTTATATGGACTTCTATATAAATACAAGATATCATATATAATATAGCTAGTAGTTATAAAAAAAACAATAAGTATTCTTAAATTATTTACTGCTTTTATACTTTACTAAATATAATAGAAAAAAATATTAATTTCTATAATATAGATAATCAAACTTCAATTATCTACTTTATAAAAGATTCTCCTATTTTCTGACTATACAGTAAAAAATCTACATTCTTTACCTAATCTTTAGAAAGGAGTGGTAGCATAGTGGTAGCATAGCAGAGTGTTCCTGCTCCACTCTGAGTCAGGTTTTGATTGACACAGGTTTGAAACCAGCACAGGCTAAAAAACTTAGTTTGTTATATTTGCCCCAAGGTCAACCTGCCTCATTTACTTTTTTACTTACTCTTTAGATTATAAGCCCTATAGATCCTATATTAATTCTTTACTACTAGTTACTTGATGGTATTTATTCTAGAAATAGAATTTTTTTATTTTAGACCTTATCAGCTTTTAATATATTATAGCTTACATCACACCAATAGCAATCTTGATATGATAAAAGGTTAAAATTATAGCATAAGCAATATGCTATAAGATTAAGCACTTTATTGTGAATACTACTATAAAATGTAATTCCTCACTTAGTAGTAGACTTGGCCCTTGTTTGTATTCCTTTTTTGAGCTCAATGGTAATATTCCCAAGAAGCCTGACAGTTAATAATTGAGGCTGACTTAGTCTCACAACAATTATATTATTATTTTAAGGGGTCCAAGTTACTGCTTACGTCCTGTCAGATAGAGTATCCAACCTATGGTAAGTATAGTGAGATGGACTTATTGAATTCAAGACCATAAAGAGATATAGAATTAATAATGTACCTTTATTATAGTATAAAATAGGGAGTTTTATATGTTGCATTTAATAATATAAACCCCCAAAAAAGTATTAATAAAATTAATAGGGAAAGAAATCTGGAAGGGAGGCTCTTGGTCAGGTGATGTATTTCTGATAGTATAGTGCCTTTGTATCATATTTTTGATAAGGCCAAATTGTGAGTTGAATACCTCAAGTCAGATGAGACTGGGAGTCACTTATGCTGATCATTTGTCAACTTCTTAATTCTTACCCATTTTCAGGTTTACCTTAATTTGCTGCCTCAAGTGCTACCTTGTGTAGTGGTCGCCTGGCCTCCTGATAATCCTTTTTTTCATTAGGAATGATTTCATCTTGGGGTATCTTAGGCTCAGTTTAGTCTGTCAGAATTTTCTAGATTAGATTTGAACTGTGCTAAAAATTAATTTCTTCAGGTAATATTTTGAGGTAATTCTGTAACCTCCTTCTTGGTCTAGGTGTCTTTTTAGCTGAGGGATTCAAATTGTGATATTCTTCTCTTCAGGTCTGATATCCTGATATCTGAAATCACCCCTTTAAGAATATTGGCAGGGGGGTACTAATGCAAGAATCAACTATGTATGTGGTTAATAGTTACTCCATTTTCTAATGGCTTAATTGAGTGCTTATCTCCACATTTGTAAATGATAGCATATGGCCCATCCCAAATGAAATATAATGTTCCTTCTTAGGGTGCTATTTGATTGTGATAAAATAGGACTAGGTCCAAAAACTCAAAGGCGGTTAAAGGTTGGTAAGTTGCATTTTCTGAAAATACCTTCTCTTGTGCTTTTCAAGGCTAAATTTGCCATTTTCTTTGATTAAAGTTGTATAATATTCTGGGCTAATCTTCTTAGCGCTTTCTCAGGCTCTTTGGTACCATCACCGGTAATATTACAAGTGAATAAATCCAGAATTCCATGTTCTCTTCCATATAAGGCCTTGAAGGGAGATATTTTTGATAATTTGATGGAAACTTATCCTTTAAGCCATCAACGCACTTGGGAGATATTGGGTTGGCATAATGGATTGGTAGTGGCTATTTTGCGTAATATTGAATCCAATATTCCATTTGCCCTTTCTACATTCCCATATGTTGATGGGTTGTAAGGCACTGATATTATTATTGAGTTCCCATGCTCATGGATAAGATCCTCTCAACTTGAGAAGTAAAGTTTTTCTCATTATTGAATAGCAGTAACTGCGGGTAGCTGTGCCTAGTAGAGATATTTTGGCATAAAAAGTTATTAGTAGCCTTGACGGTCTGCACTGGAATGACAATTGCTTTGACCCACTCCATGATGTGATCAATCCCTATGAGGATGTATCAATTCCCTCATGTGGATTCTGGCAAGAGGCTTATGACATCTAAATGACGTAAAACGGCTGCTGAGGGGTCATGGGCTGATACTTGTACTTGGTCTTATGCAGCGTCTGCTTTTTACAAGTAATGCAAGCGTCTACAACTTCCACTAGAGAGTCCAATATTCCTTTCCAAAAGTAGCAATCTTTGATCCATTTGTAAGATTTCCTGGCTCTTTTATGCCCAGTATAGTGTGGGCTTCTATTATAATTGCTACCCATCCTGATGGTCTCAAATAAGGTTTCTTTTGGCTCTAAGTTTTTAGCATAGTAATCCATTGAGAACTTTCAAATTTTGAGCGTGTCATTTTAGCCACTTTTATTTTTGACTTATATTAGCCCCACAAGAGTCTGGCTTCATGAGTAAGCTGTGGAAACGTTCAGTTTTGCTATTGTCTAGATGTGTAGGGGCAGTAAAGTCATTCATAATACCATATGCTTCATTTCAGCTCAATGGACTATGTTCATATCATAGCGATGAAGTTTGAGAGCCCAGGGGGCTAGTCTTTCTATCAGATATTTTTTTGCAGCCACTTTAATGAAGCGTGGCATGTGACAATTGTACCATTCCTACCTTACAATAAGGGCTAGAAATAATTTAAGCATCAGAGTCAGCTAAGCATTCTTTCTCTGACACTTTAATTTTGCTCAGTTTTGGAATCGTCTTGCTGTAATAGAACATCATATGGTCAATCCTTTCCTTATTAAGTTTAAATTTGCTTACATTATTAAGTCTGAACATCTTTATGTGTTACATACCCAATGTCATGAAAGTGGCAAGTAAAGTTTAGACTTGCCTGCCAGTCTGGATGGATTAAACACCCAAATGGCAAGATCAAATGACAGAGGCCCTGCTGCTTGAATGATGTTAAATGTGATGTGAGAGATTTCACCAGTGAGAACCAATATGCTGTAATTGTGAATACCAACCTAGCAATGAACCAGGCTGTCACAGCCTCAGGGCCTATGGTTTATCGTGCTGGGAAAAGTGAGATCAAAATGAGGGAATAAATTTCGTCATATAAGAAAATTTAATTCGATGTGCAGAATTTTTCATTGAATTTAAAATTGGAAAATCAAATGTTCATTTCCTCAGTGTGCTACAACTGCTTAAATAGACGATTGAATTAGGGAATAGCTTAGAAAAGCTTGGGATTGGGGCCCTCAGGATTCTCCTTACCAGCGAACTTTGAACAAGAGGGGGGAAATGACTTAATTAGAGCTGACTTTGAATTTATCAGCAGCAGGCTGATTCGCTGTCAGTTCATCCACAGATACTCCAAATTTCCAATTTTCTTCAGTTTTGACAACTTAAGTGATGTCATCTTACCTGATGGGCAGCGGGAACCTCCCAAAGCCACCCCACGTAGGGGCAGTCCCATGAGGTTGGGAACAGGTTTGGGACAGCAAACCACCTGCACCAGGTCACTCTGGAATCGTTTTACTAAGCAAGGAATGTCAGACGTGAATTTTGATGCTTCTGGTGGGGGTTTCAAACTCGTGGCAGCATTTCTTGATGACCTAACACCATCAGCAACCTTTGTCAAAGACTCAACACTAAGCTCTTTATCCACCGAAAATCTGCGCCCATCAGGCTTTGTTGCCAACTGTTTATGGCTATCTGGCCTTAATGTTGAAGGTTTGTGGCCACTGACTTCATTTGAATCATTTGTCCCATGAGATTATCAACTCTCTGATAGCTCAGCAAAATCCCTTAATTTGTAGTATCAATTCATTTGAAGTTAATACTGGAATGGGGGGTATGGTCCTTAAGGGGTAAGCAGTGACCCACTGATCATCAATTATATGAGCAAGGTCGCCCTGGGTGATGAGGGAGGCCGCTGGCCTTCTTGGCACCTTCTTGGATAGGAAAGGAAAAGCCCCCAGATCCAAACAAAGGGGGCGCTCCCCAGACTTACAATCAACGTGCAATGGAAAGAGATGACTTTCTTTTTAGGTGTGCTAAGACTCACAAGGTTAACCACAGTCTACAAGGCACTGAGAGGTTCATGGTTTTCTGGTGGCCATGTCGAAAGGGAAGTTGGAAAGGCTCCACCCAGTAAGTTGTTTCCCATTTTTCATTTTTCTTATGAAATACTCCTTAGACAGCTCCCCAAAATAATAACTAATAAAAACAAATGTGAAATAAGGAAAAGAAAATAACCCAAACCATACCATTAGAAGGGTGCTGGGTTATATGGTGGAAAGGGGGAAACTAGCTACTAAGCCCAATCATGATAGGGAACCAGTTCCATTTTTGAATCTGTTAAGTAATAGATTTGATTCCCAATTTCGCTTCTGTCATAATCTTGATATGACTAGACAATAAGCCCTAAGTTGTTAAGGTAGAATGGGTAGATTCTGCTGATCATGATTCTGAGTTAAGACTATTCAAGCGCCAAAGGATGAGGCGATATTGGGTTGAAAGGATAATATTGGATCACATCCAAATAAGGCGATAAGGTGGTATCAATGAATGATGAATAATGAGATATTGACATATGATTAATAATGAGTATATTGCTTTGAACTAAGGCAATTGTAAATTTAGTAAATGATGAACTCTGCCAGAACCAATGAGAATATGGTGGAACAAATAGTCAAGAAAAAGTTGGTATTGACTAAGGTTGCTGAGATATAAGTGATACAAGAAGATTGAAAGGGGAGGATTATTAATAGAGAAGCAGAGTGGAGCATAGAGTATCTGCTGATTTCTATACTAAATAACTAAAAGTAGTGTGGCTGAAGCAGTTGCATTAAGTCTTATTATAATCCATTTATTAGCACTAGTGGTGCTCAACCCAACAGGGGGAGCCGCCACGCATCTTTATTTGCAAACGGGACAAACAAAGGGATTATCATGAATTGAAAAATACTCAATATAGCCCCTAGGTTATCAGCCTAGGAAGCCATATCAGAATGCGAGGAAGCTTTGGGGAAACTTTTGTCCGGCGCCCACTTTAGCTGGTGGACCATGGCGGATAGCATTGGGGTGGGAGCATCAGCGACATGGGGCATAAGGAGATATAGTTGTGGGGTTTCTTCATTTATGAGGCCAGTGGTATTCATCGCCTCAAGTATTGAACAAGTTGATGCTAAGCGAAAGTGATGAGAGTCATCACACAAGTGAAAGAATTGATACGCTTTTGGGTTTGGGGATAGTTGGGGTCAAAAAGAGAGGTTTTTGCCGCATCAATGCAAGCGTGACTCGCACCAAAAGTGAGCTCCTTAATCTCATATTTTGAATCTTCCTCAAAATCATTGGGTAAATTGGGGATAGGAATACCCTCAACCAGGGGTTCCATCACCCCATGGAGTTGCTGTTGTAGTAGGGTGTTGGCATGAGTAGCAGCGGCTTCAACTGCCATTTTATTTATATTTTTATAAACTGGAAAACTATTTTTAGGGCGAAAACAGTGGGGGTGTGAATCAGGAGGATCGAAAAAGAATTCCTCCAGAGAAAAATCAGGACTAACATTATAAGGCCAATTTAAATCTTTAATCCATTTGAGCGCTTCAAATGGATCTAAATTGGCTAGTGCAAGCCCAGCCACCTTAGTTGGCAGGTTGACAGCACCTGATTGGCCGTGAGCTATCAACCATGGTAGCTCAGCTGAAACTGTTTCAGCCATCAGCTCAGGGCGCCATAATTTGACTGAATTTTTAAAATTTTTAAAATTCTAGTTGGCTGCAGCTTTGGAAGCCATGCAGAATTTGCCAAGGTTGGGGGTGGGAGGATCACGCCCCATTTGAAAAATTGGGGTGAGGCAGCCGCTGGGGTAGCACCAGAGGGGGAACGGCAGAAGCAGAAGCCATAGGGCACTTGCGCTTTGAGTGATCAAGCTTGAAACACAAGGGGCAGATGGTGCAGCCATTTTTGACATGCGCCCAAAATGGATGATCAGGGGAAGACCTGATCACAGTGCGAGGGGGAATTGTGAGGTGGACGTTGCGATGAAATGGGTGGATCATTGCAAAGGTGCAAGGGCCTGCCAGGCGATCCGCCCATGGGGTACCACAAACTGCAACATGGGGTCTGCGCCATAAATGACCAAAACCTCCATGAGCTCATGGCGGAGGCGTTTGGGGGAAACAAAGGAGGGCAACCTGGCAAACTGGACCACCAAAGTGGCCTCATCTGGGAGCCAAGTGCAAACATTGGGTAAAGGAATTTTTTTATAAATTAATTGCAGCTTGGCTGCTGCCACTGCATTGGCTTCAGAGTGGAAGCTGAGGTTGAAGTACCCCTTAAAGGGGTGGAAGTTGATATAGCTGGCAGGTTTGAAAACTGCTGTGGCCATCTTGATGATGGCCGTGCTTACGTATGGGAAGAAATTCCCATATTTGACCTGGAGGCCAAAACGTAAATTGCTCTGTGGGAGCACCAAAGGGTTCCGGAGCACCGCCTGAGAGCTTGCGAGGTGGTGGGCCAAGTCCTGAGGGGCGACATAATGCCCGGTAGCATTAGGAGAGCTAGCAGAGCCAGCCTGGGCGTGCTTCAGTGGCGGCCAAAAGATTCCAGATGGTGGCACACCACCACCCCAGGCCAGGGCAGCAGGCGTCAATTGCATCAACATTGGTAAGCTTTGACTCACTCAAGTGGTTGTGTTTTGTATTTTTTTAAAACCAAATTTGGCTTTGATTTAGGTATCAAAGCAAAAGAAATATTGTATTTTTAATTCTTACATTTGTCATGTGAGCCAATGATCTCCATATCGTCCATCCATTGCTCAGTGGGCTTGACCCTGAACAAAACCCTTTTGGGCGTATCTCAACGATTCCAACAAATTTTTAACAGTGGTGCTCACTACAGGGGGCCCATTGATCAAATACAGAAGTTAAAATTTTTCAGTTGCCGGCAATGTCATATCTGGCTTACTTTGACAGGGGATCTGCATGACACTACATACAAGTCAAATATGCAGAACTCAAAATCGCCTTGTATGCTGTGCTCAAAAGGCAGAAAGTGCTTTTGCAGGAGGTTTGTATTGTTAAGCTGCCTTAATTTGATTGTGAAGGGGTATTTATGGGTTCTTTAAGTGATTTGAGATTGTGATGGAAGGAGCCTCAGATTGGCATAAAGTGAAACTGTTAGTAGCCACCTTGGATGTTGGAAGTGCTGATCAAATAACCTGATTCCATTCAAACATTTCCTTTTCATATCAAGAGTTAAAGGATATTGTTCTGCAGTTGGTCAGAGGAACCACAAAGATGTTGCAGCGGAAGGCTGAGTTCTTGACCATTGGGTTTCAGTGTAATGAGACCCTCACCACGTTTGCTAATTGGTTTATGGCAGTAGCTCACATGTTAATTGTGGCGAGTATTTTATCTGAATCTGACTTGTGCATTGTGATGACCTCCTTGGTGAAACTATAACACGAGCTTTACAATGTCATGGCCCCAATGTTGGACAATGACGTACACCTGCTTAAGATTATTCAGTTTTTGCGCTGTATATTTGTAATCTTCCATTCACCAAATACAGATGGAAGCATACCACTGCCATTATTAAACCTTCTTAATTTGGAGAAATTAGGCCATCCATTTAAGATTATGCCTAGTTACCCCAAGCAGTTCAACCTTTGCCCTGAACCTGCTTATTGTCAACAGCCCAAATACTGATCTAGGCATAATTATGCCAATCCCCATGATCAAATTATTGGCGAGGCCCATCTTACAATAATTAAGGATCCAGGCTCTATGGGGTTAGTTGTTTCAAATGCGACTCCCTGAGGCACCTGGCAGGAGGTTGGGTCAATCGTCAGGTCCACCACGTACTGCAGAAACAGGACTATCAGGGAAAAGTCAGAAGAGTAGAGATAGGACTCTCTACCTCCGCTATTCTGACCCCAAACGTCCCACCTGTAACTATTGAAGAATATACAGCGGAAGTCCCCTAGTATGATGATACATTACTATATCAGCATCCAGTTGGGGGAGTAAATGTACTGACATGGACACAAATAAAAGACACAGAGGATGAAGGAACCATGAAACCCTCAAAACCTTACACCTGTCAAATCTTTAAGCAAAGCTCTTCAAACAAACTGGAACCATTTGCAGACGCACTTTCTTGAGAGGAGCAGACGTCACCCTCCCAGTGGACGCTATTGTAAAAGGGTACCCTAAAGTCAGTGCGGGTATTATGAGCTTCCTGGGAAAAATTGATCCTTTGAATGTCCATGTAGTAAAAAGTCAACATTCATCATACTCAGAATGTACCTACTGTGACAATGTTGTAGCAAAACCCAAGCTCACGCTATAATAGATATGGCGCTCCTGTTAACATGGTTTACACTAAGTTGGTGGCGCAGTTGACATTAAAGCCTGATGTGGAACATCAAATGGCGTATGGAAATGGCCGAGCAGAAAACATAGTCTTTGAGGGAGCTTATAGTGCGCTTCCCATGCGGTTTGGATCAATTGTTTTGTAGCTCCAGAAGTAGTGTTAAAAAAACTCAATTATGACCTGTTGATTGGAACTGCTTTTATGCAACACTATGGGGCTGTCATTGATATGATGGAGGAGACATTTGGGATTTTGGGGCATTAGTCCCAATTTATTTTACCTCCAGCGGAGTGCCAAAGGACTCAGTGCACATGGGACATATCAACCTTGCATATAATGAGAGGGTGACTATGGTTTGTTACATTTGCCTTAAGAGCAAGAACTGGGCCCTTCCTCATCAAATATATTCTCAAATTTCCACCAGATGCACTCGCTGATACTAACGCAGGGAAACCCAATATGGTGGCTGACTGCAGGAGGCTATGGTCAGCCAAGAGGATAGGAGCGGCTTTGGGTGCAACGTTGGACAAAACTTTGTTCATTAGGATAAATTAAAACTTAACATAAAAAATTTAAAATTATATCCTATTGAAAAAGTACTTTATTAGATTAACACGCATTGATTTTTATAGGGTGCATGAGGACACGGTGCCTCAAGGATCATCGTGGCTCCATCCATTCAGGATCTCTCCTGGTCTTCTGGATTTGACCACCGTTTTAAACCTTACTCAGATCTCGCCGCCCTCGTGACAAGATCAATGAAAACCCCAATTCACATGACTCAGTAAATGGGCATGCAACGATTTCCCAAATCTGGAGTAATTTATGTAAAACCCTGAATTTGGTATACCTGCTGATAATATAGATTTGAACCCCATTCTTGAACCTATTGGGTCAGTTGGGATTTGTGCCCATCAAATAAATTTATTGGCCATCCACTGGACAAGGCTTTTTCTGAACCAGGAAGAATCCAGACAGAGCCCCTAAGGCCTTGTACTAGGGGAGCAAGTTGTGGCCTGAGGGTTAAGGTAGACGGAGGACTCAAGTTTGGGGGTGTACGGAGCCTCAGGCTTGATGCAGACCAGGTAGGTGATGCTGGTGCTGTGGAACGAGGCCACCACCAATATCATCAATGGTAAAGTCATAGACAACAAGGGTGCTGCAGATTGGGGCGTCGCTGGGATCTTGCTGGTAGAATTTTTGGCCCCAACAGTTGAGAGCAGAATGCTCTTGGAGGTAAGCCTCTGCAGTAAAGCACTTGGATCGTTCTTTGAAAAAGGTGGTTTCAAGTTTCTCAATCTTCAATCCGTTGCTGGCTGAGCAATTTAGTCTTTTGAGGTGGCTGGCTTTGAGCTGCCTTCTGGTTTTGAGGTAAATCTCCTTGAGGTTGGATAATCAAGCCTAAGCTGCGAGTTGTCAGCCTTGAGCATTTTGATCTGTCCTGTCTTGTCCTGGATCTCCAACTGCAGGCCAACCAGCAGCCTCTGTTCCTTAATAACTTCTGACTTAGAGGCTTTCAACTCTGCTTCCAACTGCACTATCCTTTCGCATGGTTCCTGCGCCATCTTGGCTATGCTGGTCTCAGCCTCTTCAAGCTTCTGGTTCAACTTGTTTGCCACCTGAACCTAGAATCTTGCATTCATCATATCCACCAATAGATCCATGTATGATTAAGAGAAATTGTCATTGACAGTGAGTAACATAGGTGAGTGACCCCACAAGCTTTGAAGATAACCAAATAACTGTAGGGTGTTGATCCTCGAAAGTTTTGAATTAGAGATCTTTTAAAGTGATGCCAAGCCACCATCTCGGGATGGGGTGAGCAAATCTCACCCACAACTTAAATTGACCCATGCAACAAAGTTTGAGAGGGAAATTTGAAGGGGGCTGAAAGGTTGGAATTAGTAGCAGAGGTAATGTCAGCCAATCCCTCAAGCTTCACTTTTCAGGACCCTTGTTTTTGTCAGGATTGGCGCTATCCCAATCTGAGAGATGTTCCAGGTAATCTTGATATTTCATTTTGTAATGTCTGGCCTGATCTCTGGAGGGGAGCCATCAAAGTGAAAAAGCGTTAGATTTGTCATAAAGGAGTCATCAAGATTTATTGTAAATGGTGAAAAGGTAAGTCCCAGGTATTTTGTCTGGCATTTTTAGCACATTGTCGCACCAATTATTTTTGAGGCTTCCAGAAAATTCCTGAAGTTTGCTGCCTTCTCCAAGATCAGAAGCTAGTTCTTGACTTGCCCCAATTTCATCAATTTGGTGTTGTCAATGAACGCTGGCTACATTTGAATTGTCTTTTGGCATTTTTAGGTTCAAATTGGCTATGCGCTTTGTTTCCACTTCCTGCTCTGAAGCAGCAGCGTGGGAAATGGCATTGAGCAGAGGATTTCAGTTTTTTATTATCTAAATAATTATTTGTGTTAGTATTTAAAATTAGTTGTTTTTATTAAAATTTGAGCACTTAGATTATTTTAATTTACTCTTTTCAACCGGAGGATGTGTTGTAGCTTGGCAATTTCTTTTTAATTTTTTTTTTCAAAGCCAAAAGGTTTTTGAACATTTTTCTCTCACACAGTAGACAGGTCCTAGCGTCCAATAGTCATTCCTCTGGGTAATATTTTCAAAGGCTTCTTCTCTTTTAGCATCCTACATCCTCTTGAAACGTGATGCTTGATTACTGTAATAAGAGATTTCTTTCATTAAGCTTTTATCTTTATGATGCTGTCATTTTTTCTTAATAACATCTTTTTCAAATTCTTCAGGCGTTTTTAACATGTCAAGCAAAGATTTCAATTGATTGGGAGTTCTGAAGTGTATGAAGACTTCTAGGACACACTCAAAGGATTTCTTTGGAAAGTTGGTCCCCACTGTTACTGGGTCTTGGCCGTTCCAGAGGAGGTAGTTCAGAAGAGCAGCGTCCATAGTGCTTGATGTAGGTTGGTTTCACTATTGGCTGAGGGTAACTCCTCAGGGTGTGCCTTGGAAGCCCCCCTGTAGTGAGCACCAGATATCAGGTTTCTGCCAGATGCGCTCACTGGTGATAACGCTGGGAAACCCAATATGGTGGCTGACTGCAGAAGGCTATGGTTAGCCAAGAGGACAGGGGCGGCTTTAGGCGCAACGTTGGATGAGACTTTGTTTATTAGAATAAATTAAAACTTAACATAAAAAATTTAAAATTATATCTTATCGAAAAAGTACTTTATTAGATTAACACGCATTGATTTTTATAGGGTGCATGGGGACATGGTGCCTCAAGGATCGTTGTGGCTCCATCCATTCAGGATCTCTCCTGGTCTTCTGGATTTGACCACCGATATTAAACCTTACTCAGATCTCGCCGCCCTCATGACCAGAGCAATCGAAACCCCACTTCTCATGACTCAGAAAATGGGGATTCAACGATTTCCTGAATTTGGATTAATTTATGTAGAACCCCAAATTTGGTATACCTGCTGATAATATAGATTTGAACCCCATTCTCGAACATGTTGGGCCAGTTGGGATTTGTGCCCCTTAAATGAATGTATTAGCCATTCCCCTGGAAAAGCTTTCCTCTAAACCAGTGAGAATCCTGATATATACGAATATCAAGAGCGACCACTTAGAGCTTCTGGCCCTATATCCATCCCTCCCGACGCCAAGTAACCTAAAACACTGAGTTAGAGGTGAAAGTGCTTTCTGGGCTTTATGGGGAGGTTATTGGGCCCTATCAGCAATCGCAGATTGAGCCCCACATGGCTCCAGGCATTATACTCCTGGGACTTTGGGAGATCAAGGTTTTGGTAGTAAATCTCCAGAACAAACTAATGCAAATTCACCAATACCAAATAGTGGCATATTTACATTTGAACCCAGTTGAGGAGGTCCTCCAGGTTTATGAGTTCAGGTCGCTGGAAGAATTTGTTCTGTTCATCAAACAGCAGATTGGCGTAGTGGCAGTTGTACCACATGAAAATTTAAAAAGGTTATCAGAAGACCAGAAAGATCAAGTGGAAGCTTTATTTTAAAAATACAAGGATATCATTGCTGTTGACAATCATGACTTAGGGTGCACATGGGGTGGTTTATCAATTGCACTGGTGATCATCCTCTCTTCAGGTCCCAGCTGATCTGCCAATCTAGGGCAGCTGAGGAAGCAGTGACCAAGGAAATTGAAAAGCTTCTGGAGAAAGGGTGTAAGTCCCAGGGATTGTCCCCTGTGCGTGGATTGGGCACTCTTCCCATTTTATGAGTAAAAAGGTTCTGAAGAGGGTGGCTGTACCCCTCGTTACCCAGGGTGACCTCACCCACATGGTAGACAAGTGCTGGGTAACAGCTATCCCTCTTTGGATCCCTCCCCTGGTGCCCACACTCACCTCAGCCAAACTTGTCCACTGGATCAGGGAAATCTGCGCCAAGATCACCAAATTGAAGTCAATTAATCTTAAACTGATTGAAATCAAGAACAACAATCGGAAACCACATAATCAAAAAGGGATGAAGATTGAATTATATGGCCAAAATTGCCAACGGTTTCAATTTGGCCAGCAGTGCAATCGTTGAAACTAACCTCCTCTCAAAATCATCAGGGATGATCCCCAATGTGCAGGTAGTATAATCAGAAACCATTGTTGATAGTTTAAAGCTCCCATCCAGCAAATTGGGAGTTGCAGCTGGCACAACTCTTTTGACCAAATGAACAGCCCAGAGACTGGGCACATGCAGGTTGGGCATCCTGAGCCCCTTTTTAACCAATTGGTACCACCCCTACGTGGGATAGCCATGAAAAATCCCCGTTGCTCTTGAGCAAGATGATGTCACACCAACCACCAGAAACGTAATAAAGCTTTGGTTCAGGCGTTCGAGGTCAAGCTGACAGCAACTTGGCTTGCTACTAAATTCTTTGATGTTGGTTCCTATTGAGCTTATCTGCCCCTGTCCCTGAAAAATTCGCCAATTAGGTCAAACTTGAGGGACATAATCCCTGCTTGTTCCCGCATCAATTGACTACTATCTAATCAGTTGCATTGCACTGAGAAAATTGTTGGTCAATTTCCTTCAATCTTTTAAAATAAATTCTGCCTCTAAAACCATTAATCTCTAATTTATTGATATCCTTCTGGCCGCAGTACCAATGGCAATTCTCTGATGGCCTGTCAGTCCTTATACCAGATGGGCTTTACCTGTATTAGTAATTACTATGACTCCAACCATCATCAACTGGATTCAGCGAGCCAGATAATTCTGGAAATTTAACCCCATTATTTTGACTATATGCCATCAATATACTGAGATCTTTTGGCCTTATATCCACCATTTCTAAGCAAGGACACGCCCCCTTGTCTCCTCAGTTGCATTGAACCCACCCTCTGATAACCCTGTAGAAACTATCCCAGTGGTACAATCCACTGAAGCAAGACCCCCAGTGTCTGGGTTTATCTCCATTTGGTTTGCTTTCAGGTTGCTATTCACAATTGCCCTACACCAACAATTTATTGTTTCCCAATTCACAGCTTCCATACAACGTCGTACATGCGGCAATTCCTCTGGCTTTCTGGCTTACTTTTTGGGTGCTCATGCATCCTGACTGGCAGGATGGTCTAAACTTCTTCTGCTGTTTTCATGACATAATCAACCAACTATTGTTTCCTGCCACTTCTGCTCAGCTCTTCGAGGTGGGCGCCACAGTGGTTACCTTTTACCAAATGAACATGCAATCATTAGTCTGCTTTTTGTTGTTTGTTTGGCCACTTGACAATTTTGTGGGTTTCATCCGCTTTACCCTGGAGAAACTTCTTCAGGCTGACAGAGCCTCGTGGATTACTACCTCTCCCCCACCTAATATTTAGGAAGAAAGTTCACGTGTTCCTTCCCAATATATTGTGAGTCAAGTTCTTGAAGCCCTCGCTGGTGAAAATGCATTCTACAATTGCCCTTAACAATACCACTGCATTATTCCATGCCCAACAAGGGGTCGCTTTGTTGGACGCTGCAGAAGGGGATGTTCATCGGTGGGTATGAGGCCTTCTGCGTTCTTCTTCACTAGTGGGGGATCCCACCTCACTGATTGCATTCTATCAGCTGCTTTGAAACCCCCTGTGTTGCGCTTAAACTGTTTATTCCAATTGCTTTCTACTCAGGCCAAAGCCTCCAGCTTGGCTTCTTTGTTCACTACCTTCTGCAAACAGGCTCCCACACTGGACCTCTCTAATGATATGCTTCAGAAAATCTTTAGATCAGGGTTGGATTCAGTTTCTGCTCATCACGAGGTTTGGCCCACCTTGAAAGGAATGGTGGATCAGATATATAACGCTGCGACCAAAATCAACGCCTTTCCTCGCCATACTTCCCGCTATCAAGGGGAAAATTTTATGATAGTACTTAACAATGACGCGGATGCAGTTTTTACCATTGAACCAGTGTTAGTCCCGGCCTCAGAGCCTGTCACTACTCCTGCGTCAGAGTTGGGTTACTCTGGTTAACCTATAAATAGATTAGTAAAAGCCTAGATGGAGGAAGCCGGTTCCCAAGCCCTTGTTCTTCCCAACTTTACTCCAGAAAAGACCCCCAACCTTCCCCACAATTTACCGACATTTCTTCAGTTGCAACAGAAACGCCCGAATCTACCAATAAACAAAAATCCACTTATTTCTTATTATCTAAGAAGATTAGTATCAGATCTCACCACAACTCCTATGAGGCTTTGGTGAATAACGGGCTGCAGGTAATTTCATGAGCGTCAAGTTAGCCCAACAATTGGAACTAGAAATGGACGTAGGTCCATCAGTGATGGTGGCTTCTTCAGCCTCCCAGACATCATATATAGTCCATCAGCCAGTACCTTTTTGGTACACCAGTTTAGCTTCTGCAATCGGTTTTCTGCAATGCCAAACTTAGTGTTTCTGGTGATATTGGGGGTTGGATGGTGGTGCCAACAACATGTTAGAATCCACTTGGAGTCAAACATGTTGTCATTTGTTAATGTTCAACTGGAGGGTGAATTTCCCTTGGTTGACACCCATGAGAAAATTCAAGGTCGCAGTTCTGTTACTTCCCTTGTTTCTCCTGCAGGTCTTCCATCTTATTTTCCAGAAGATTTAATGCACTATTGAAGTATTTACAATTCCAAAAAAGCAGATCGTCTGCCTCCTCATACTAAACTTGACTTGGGATTTTGTATGACAGTGCAGTTGGTGAATATCAACTGTCAGTTGTATCCCCACATAGTGGAGGAGGAGGTTGCACTTAACACTTGGTTAGATGATATGCTTAGAAAAGGGTGATTGTTTAAGGAGACATCGCCAGTCGAATCTCCCATTGTCTTTGCCAAAAAGCCTATGGTCCCTCCATTCCTGTGTGGATTACAGACACTTAAACAAAGTTACGGTTCACAATCCCTACCTCTGCCCCTGGAGCAGATTATCAGTTAAGTAATCGCTAAATCTCATGTGTTTTCTAAGCTGGATCTTGTCAACGCCTTTAACCAGATTCAGGTGATGGAAGGGCAAGAATGTCTAACCACAATATGAACAAAGCAAGGCAATTACCAATTCTTCGTAATGCCCTTTGGGTTGAAGAATGCGCCCGCTACATTTCAACAAATGATTGACAGTGTACTGGGCGATCTCCGGTTCACTTGCATGGTCACATATATTGATGGCATTCTGGTTCACTCCCCAACTCCCGAACATGCTAAAGACTTGGAAGCAGTTGTAGCTGCTTTGCACAAGGCGGGCTTGTTCATCAAGCCTTCCAAATGCAAGTTCTATAAAGAGGAAGTGACCTTTCTCAGGAACCTAGTTCTTAAGGATGGCTACACAATTCCTCCTAATAAGTTGGATGCTATCCATGAATGGCCAACTCCAACAACCCAGAAAGAATCATGGAGTTTCTTGAGAACCATTATTTTCCCAAAGAAATTTTCCCCGGCCCTTTCCCAGTTAGCTGCCCCTCTCCACCCCCCTTATAGGCAAGAATGTACTATTTCATTGGACGCCTGAATGCCAGCAGGCGTTCAAGTTGATCAAAGAGGTATTTTTATCCCAACCCATCCTGAAGCACACAGATCCTGCCAAGCCATATATCTTTGAATGCAATGCCTCCTTGGTGGCAGTGGGGCGGTTCTGCTCCAAGAGCATGATGGCTTGGAACATCCGGTCACCTACTTTTCATGAAAATATACTTCTATGGAGAGATCCTGGGCCATCTACAATAAGGAGTTGGCAGTCATAGCATGGGAGTTGACTCATTGGAGGTATCTGCTACAGGGTGCTCAGCTTGAGTTAACTGTGTGCACAGATCACCAAGCTCTCTTGTTTTTCTGTAAATCCCAAAAAATTGATGCATTGGCAATCTCGCACCTATTGGAATTTGTGCAGTTTTAATTTCAGATACAAATTTGTAAAAAGTGCGCTTAACGTACTTCCCAATTTTCTTAGCTGCAACCTGGCCCACTGTCCATTGGAACCAGATGAAGTGGACCTCATTACTGTGATCCCCGCCGCTCAAATTTTGTTGATTGCTCCCCCTGTTGTTTCAGCAGTTGCCCTTGCTCCCGACGCTCCCCTAGTTACACAGGTCTTAGCAGCCCAAATGACCTGCCCTGAAGGAGTGGAGTTATTTGAGCAATTGTCTCTCTAGAATCAAAAATACTCCCCATATTCCTTGGTAAAGGGCTTCATTTATTTTAGGCTGCGAATTTGGGTACCTCCTTTCTTCAGAGCCAATGTATTTCATTTGCATCATGACCCTCTCACGCTCGGCCATCCAGGCAATAAGAAATGCATTGACTTGATCAAGCAGACCTACAAATGGGCAGGTTTAACTAAGGAAGTTCCTTCCTGGATCACCAATTGCATTACTTGTGCTCATTCTAAGTCAGATCGCTCTGGTAGGAATGGGCTTCTACACCCCTTAAAACAGGAGGAGGGTCCATGAACATTGGTGTCAGTGAATTTTATTGTCAAACTCCCCTGCTCTACTGGTCTACGGTGGTGATGGTGGTGGTTGATCGTTTCACCAAGTTTTCCCTTTTTATCCCCTGTGCTTCCATGATTATGCCAGAGAAAACCAATCGTCTCTTTGTGCGCCATGTGTTTTAAATGTTTGGTCTCACGCAGGAGATCATCAGTGACCGTGGTTCTCAGTTCACAGCGCGGTTCTGGAGTGAACTTTTATCTAGCTTAAAAATTTTCCCCTATAACTCCACGGCGTATCATCCCTAGTATGATGGACAAACTGAGCGAGTTAACCAAGTCCTATAACAGTACCTGCGTTGCTATGCTGCAGCCACACAGGACACTTGGGCTAATGACCTTCCCTCACTTAATTCGCCTACAACAATGGGATCACGCTTCCACAGGGTTTTCTCCTTACAAAGCGATGATAGGATATAATCCCTCTTTTTCAGTAAGACTCTGCTTGCGGACCAAGGTCCAAGCTGCCGCGGATCATGCTGAACATATTAAGTCTACTCAATCCTTAGTGCGGGAGCACCTCACTAATGCTATCAAAGTCTACAAGTAGTTTGCAGATTGTAAGAGAATCCCAGGCCATGACATAACAGTGGGATTCTATGTTATGCTCGATATGCGTCATTTGAGAATGCAGGTACCTCCCATAAGTTTGCAAGTAACTGTTCATGCCCCCATTTTTTGCAGGAAGATTTGAGCAATGGTAAGTTCTGGTTAAAACTACCAACCCATTGGAAACAGCACCCCATCTTCCACGTTTCACAGTTGTCATCATTTAAGGGCACTGTTCCCACAGATCCTGAGCCATTCTGATTAAAAATGAGGATGTGGCCAAAGTGGAAAATATCCTAGCATCCCAAAAGTCCTGAAGGTTTGTTCAGTACCTTGTGTCCTGGAAAGGTTAACCAGCCTACAAGAACAGTTTTCTAAGGCCCACAATTGCGCTAACTACATGGAACTGGTTGAGGCGTTTCATGAATCCCACCCCAATGCTCCTTACCTCCCCAAAAAGTCACACCTATACTGCGATCAAATTGCCCAAAGTGCACATAATTGTGGCCATGGTGCAGTTTCCTGTCAGTGGTGCCCTTCCTTTGGAAAAAGGAAAGGGTAATGTAAGTCCCAGGGATTGTCCCCTGTGCATGAATCAGGCACTCTTCCCATTTCTGAGTAAAAAGGTTCTGAAGAGGGTGACTTACCCCTCGTTGACCAGGGTGACCTCGCCCACATGGTAGACGAGTGCTGGGTAACAGCTCTCCCTCTTTGGATCCCTCCACCAGTTCCCACGCTCACCTCAGCTGAACTTGTCTGCAGGATCAGGGAAATCTGCGCCTAGATCACCGAATTGAAGTCAATTGGTCTTAAACCGATTTTAATCAAGCCCAAAATTTGGAAACCACATAATCAAAAAGGGATGAAGATTAAATTATCGGCTGGAAATGTAATGGTTTCAATTTGGCCAGCAGTACAATCATTGAAACTAACTCCCTCTCAAAAAATGTTGGGGATGATCCCTGATGTGCAGGTAGTAGGATCAGAAACCATTGTCAATAGTTTAAAGCTCTCATCCAGCAAATCAGGAGTTGCAGCTGGCACAACCCTTTTGACTAAATGAACAGCCCAGCAAGTGGGCACGGGCTGGTTGGGCATCCTGAGCCCCTTTCCAGCCAATTGGGACCGCTCCTACATGGGGTGGCCCTGGGGAATTTCCATTGCTCGTTGGGACAGACACCATTACACCAACTGCCAGAAACGTAGTCAAGCTTTGGTTCAGGCGTTCGAGGTCAAACTGACGGCAACTTGGCCTGCCACAGAATTTGTTGATGTTGTTTCCTATTGAGCTTAACTGCCCCTGTCCTTGAAAAATTCGCCAGTTAGGTCAAACTTGAGGGACCTGATCCCTGCTTGTCCCCGCATTAATTGACCACTATATAATCAGTTGCATCGCACTGAGAAAATTGTTGGTCAATTTTATTCACTTTCCTTTCAAATAGATTCTGCCACTAATACCATAAATTTCTAATTTATTGATATCCTTCTGGCCGCAGTCCCAATGGCCTTTCTCTGGTGGCCTGTCAGTCCCTATACCAGATGGGCTTTACCTGTATTGGTAATTACTATGACTACCACCATCAACAACTGGATTCAGCGAGCCAGATACTTCTGGAAATTTAACCCCATTTTTTTTTGACTATACGCCATCAATATACTTAGATCTTGTGGCCTTATATTCACTATTTCCAAGCAAGGATCCGCCCCCTTGTCTCCTCAGTTCTATAAAACCCACCCACTGATAACCCTGTAGAAACTATCCCAGTGATACAATCCCATGCAGCAAGACCTTCAGTGTCTGTGTTTATCTCCATTTGGTTTGCTTTCAGGTTGCTATTCACAATTGCCCTACACCAAAGGATTTATTGTTTCCCATTTCACAGCTCCATACAACGTCATACGTGTGGCAATGCCTCTGGCTTTCTGACTTGCTTTTTGGGTGCTCACGCATCCTGAATGGAAGACCTTTATAAACTTCTTCTGCCGTTTTCATGACAAATGGATGCTCAAACCATCAAAGAGTTTATGTGCTTCACCTGTTCGGATTGTTAAAAAGAAGGACAGCACCAACCGCATTATAATAGATTATTGGAAGATCAATAGTATCACCAAGAAGGACTCATACCCCTTGCCACAGACCAATGATGCTTTGGATTGGTTAGGGAGAGCTCATTACTTCTCAGAAATGGATTTGATATCCAGGAATTGTCAGATTGAGTTGCCCACAGTGGAACAGGAAAATTGCGCCATTATCACGTCCAAGGGGCTTTTCAACTGACCCATATTCCCAAAGGCTGTGTAACGCCCCAGCTACATTCCAACAGGCGATAAACACTATCCTTGGCGATCTTAAGTTGTCATGTGTCCTCATGTACCTCAAAAACATCAATGTATTTTCCCAAACGTTTTATGAAAACCTTAACCATTTGGAGGAGGTTGCCGCCAGCTGGCTGAGGTCAACATTAAGATCAAACCCCAGAAATGTCACTTTTTTAAAGATCAGATGTAGTACCTCAAATTTGTGGTAGATGCAATAGGTCTTAAACCTCAACCAGCCAAGGTGGAAGCTATTCAGAAAACGACCCCGCCAAGCAGCAAACGTGATGTACAGGTATTTTTGTGGATGATCAATTACTACCGACGCTTTATACCTAACTTCAGCTGTATTGGAGGGCTATTGTTTGAGCTATTGAAAAAGGATGCCATGTTTATATGGACAGAACTCTGTCAACACGCTTTTGACAAACTTTGGATGGCAATAATCAATGTGCCAGTGCTATGCTACCCAAATTTTGATAAAAAATTCGTTAAGATGAACGCATCTCTTACCACTGTTGGGGCGGTTCTATCCAAGAAAGACGATGAGGGAGAGGAGCATCTTGTTGCATACCACAGTCAGAGCCTGAACTGCCATGAGAATAATTATACCGTGACTGAGCAGGAGTGCTTAGCGGTGATATATGTGTATAAGAAATTTAGTTTATATCTGCATGGATTAAAGTTCAAGGTCATAATGGATCATGCTTTGTTATGCTGGTTGCAGAACCTCAAGGAGCTGGAAGCACGTCTAACTTAAGGTCCCTCAAACTGCAGGCTTATGACTTTGAGATTATCCACCAACCTGGTGCAAAACACCATAATGCCAATTGTTTGTCAAATTTTGCTAACTGTGACTGCCGCAGCGGATCTGAGTACTGCTATGTACAATAAAATGCTCAGCAGAACATACAATGATGAACCGCACCAAGTCATAAAAGCATTTATTGAAATGCGAGCTAATACCTTTTAATGGAATGGTGAGTTGTACAAGCATATTGATAATTCCACGGTGAACTTCCCGCAACCCTCAACGCAGCCTAGTATTATTATGAGCGCACATAAGGCAGTCAGACTTGGTGGCATGCGAAAAATGATGAAATTGTTGTGGCCTCGGTATTACTGGGAAAGCATGAACTTTGATGCTCTTGAAACTATCTCATGCTGCCACTAGTGCCAAGTGGAAAAGGTATTTCACTAGAAGACCTCATACCTGTTGGTAAAACTGCACTTTTCTTGTCACATGGTTTCTATTGATGTCGTTGGCACACTCCCAATGGGAGCTAACTGTTCCAGGTACATTCTGATGGCAATTGAACACTTGACCAAGTGGGTTGAAGTGCAGGCTATACGAATTTTGGGGTAATCACAGTGGCTAAGTTCATAATGGAATGTATTCTACAGTAACAAGGCTGCCCTCAGTTCCTCCTTACCAATAACAGAATTAACTTCACTTCCCTTATCTTTCCAAAGCTGAATGAGCTTATGGCCATCTGTGGGGTTCTAACAACCCCATACCACCCTGAGTCCTATGGGATGGGTGAGAAATTTAATGTAACGGTCAGTGATTGTACATGGATTTCCTAAGGTTGGGACTTAGGAAATCCACTACAATGACGGTTGAGATCCCAATTTTCTGAACTCAATGTAATTGACAAGCCGATGCATTTTAGGATAGTATAAAAATTTAAATATCGATTTTTAGGACAGATTTTATTTAATTTAGGTTCCCTTGATCCTCCAGCAGATGAAAGTTGGAATGCCAGCATTTGTTAAGCCTCAAACACGCCTAAATATTATTAATTTTTGTAGCTCATGCAGGGCTGCTATTTTAAAAGTGAGGAAGCGTTCTCTCTTACCTCACTTTTGAATTCTACATTGTTTTGGTCTCTTTCCGAATATAAAGCCTGTTTGCTTATATTTTGCACCATTATAAACTTATTAATTTAAGTATATTTTTTTGGGACGTTGGTTGCAATAAACCAGGGTTAGGAGGGAGCATTCAACGTCCAGTGGGCTGTGGAAAGTAGTTGCCACCATAACAAGGTTGCAGTAGAGTACAGCTGAGTTAAGCTGAGAGGTAAGAGGAGGTGAGTTTGGTTCCGGGGACCTTGACCAGGGGTCAGCATATTTTGCATATTTTGATATCACCCCACAAGCAATATCTGGGCCCCTGAAAACAGCATAATTTGACCGTTATGTTGGACGCTAAAGAGGGGATTTGCATGCTGGCGCAACCCTGATGCTCAGAAGATTGAGGCAACTCTCTTCTGACATAGGCTTGCATATGCTGAGGTGGCAAATAGGCCTTGGGAGTCCATTTGTTACAGTTAATGGAACACTAGTGAACATACTCTGTAAACTGGTAGCAGATCGACCTTCTAATTGGAGTTCCTACTATCCACCATTGTCTTACATACAACATTAGTTATCATTATGTCATGGGGAAGAGCCCCTAAAAATTATTTTATGGATGACACCATGCCCTTCTGGCGCTCTATATGACTGTGTAGAAGATACCAACAGAATTAACCTCCAACGTTATTTGATGACCCTAGCCAGCATGTTAATCATTTTGCAAACTGAAGCTTACTCATTAAGTTTAGCCAATAAGATTAAGAATCAAGCTGCTGGTTAGGTCCAGCGTAGCGGGTTAGCTCAGTTAAAAGATGGGGACATGGTTCTATTCCATGACTAATATGGTTTTGGACAGAAGCATAAGTTGGCCAGTATCTTGATTGGTCCATTTGAAGTTATTGAGAAGACAGGTGTTAATGCCTTATCATCAAAGACTCTGCAAGCGTCTGGATTATTAACCAAGTGATTGCAAAATTCATCTGAGCGTATAAGCAATAGGAGCCTTATTGTCCAGTCAAAAAGGGGGGGTAATGTCATGATTCAGATATGACTGGAAGATAAGCCCTAAGCTGTTATGGCAGATTGGGTAGAATCTGCCAATCATAATTTTGAGGTATGCTTATCTGAGCAATTTAGGATGAGGCGATATTGGGTTGAAAGGATAATATTGGATCACCTACAAATCAGGTGATAAGGTGGTGTCAACAAAAGTCAAATAATGAGATGTTGACATATGAAAATAATGAGTAGATCGCCTCAAACTAAGGCGATCATGAATTTAATAAATGGTGAACTCTGACAGAACCAATGAGAATATAGTGGAACAAATATTCTGAGCAAAAGGGTCGGTATTGACCAATGTTGCTAAGATATAAGCTATATGAGAAGAATGAAAGGGGAGGATTGTTAGAGAAGAGAGAGCGGAGCAGAGAGTATCTGCTGGTTTTATACTAAATAAAAATGTAGTGTGGCTGAAGCAATTGCTTCATATTTATTATAAATTTTACATTTGTTTTATGGGCTGATGATCTCCATATCATCCTTCCGTTGCTCAGTGGGCTTGACCCTGAGAAAAATCATTATGGCATATCTCAACAATTCCGCCAAATTTATAACAGCCTCAATAGTAACAACCAAGGTTTTAAGCTATTCTCAGGATAATTTCCTAAATTCTGGAGGTTATAATTTGCGTTTTGGATTTTGGACTGGAGTGACAAGTTTAAAACGCGTTTTTTCCTATTTTCCTCAATTTTGTGCTCGAATTTTGCTTTCTAGGTAAGTTTACCCTTTTTAGATTAACTTCAGGTTGAACTACCAGTTGGGGACTGGTAATGGGTACTGTTGTGGGGGTCTTCTGAATTCCCTTGAAGTCTGCACAAAGCTGCTTAATTATTATAAAATTAATCTTGCAGATTTTGATACTAAGATGGGTTTGGGATGGGGGGTAAGGGTGGGAGACATGTGGCAAACAGGGAGGGGCAGCAGCCACCCATCTCTTATCTAGGGCATACCCTAGATAAGAGATCTGGGTGAGAAGAAGTGCCTTGAGATTTGAACCCTTTCTGGTTATAAAGGGGTGTACACCCCTATCCAGCTTGATGGCTTTCCCCTGAGCCTTACAATAAACAGAATTAAGGGCTTCTAATAGTCCTGATTCATAGAATCAGGCTTATCACCAACAAATCCTTCATAGCCACAAATGCAGTATATGCTCTACTCCCGCACACAAAAGGGATGTTTTTGGCAAGAAAGCAGACAAGAGGCTTGGCAAGTTGAGCGAAATTAGGGACAAACTGATAAACATAATCCATCTTTCCTAAGAATACCTGTATGTCTTGTAGGCTCTTCTTAATTTAGGAATCTTAGAAATTGCTTCAACCTTATTTTAAAAGGTTTGAATTGCTTCTCGCAATATGACATGTCCTAAGTTCCAGTTCCTGTTAGAACGTGTACATTTTGATAGTTTTAATTATATGTGTTTCTCTCTCAGTGGTTGAAAGACTGTCTTGAGGATACAGAGTATCAGTAAACGAATTTGAAAGCACTTTTATGTCATCTAGGTAAACAATTACACATACTAGTTTGATCTTTCATGATTTGATACATTGCTCTTTAAAACAAGGCTAAAGAGTTGCATAATTCCTGAGGAAGCGGGTAGGTTTAAATAATCCTTCTGTGAATATCAACGCGCATTTTTCATGGTTCTCTGGCAACGGATCCATCTGGCAATAGCCACAGTCTAGGTCCATCACAGAGAAGTAATTGATCCAGAGAGTCAGGACAGACCATCGTCAATTCATGGAATCAAATATCTGCCCTCCTTAGTGAGGCTGGTGAACTTCTTGTAATACATCATTATTCTGTGAGCAACAATCTTCTTTTTATAAGCAAAATTGGGGAAGACCATAGACTCTGGGAGGTCACAAAGTAAAATGGCTTAATAGATAATTTAGCTCAGTATTCATTATTACTCCTCTACCTTTGAACTGCTATAATGCTTTGATCATAAGGGGTTGAGTCTTCTACATCAATATCATGTGCCAGCCTTTCATGTGATAGTAGTCGACATCTGACATAGAGAAAATATATTGATAACTTTAAGTAATTGATGTACTCTCCAAGGTCTTCCTGATTTAACAAATCAGATAATTAGCTTGTGGTATGGAATAAATTAAATTATCAGCGAGTAGACCAAAATCAAGGTGAATACCAATAAAATGTACTTTGTCAATTTTATCAATGGTTGGTAATGGACATTTACAAATCTCTTGAAGTAACTTAACTAAGATATATTGGTTAAGTTTACAAGTAGTAGTTTGATAGGCCGCTGATAAGATAGGTAAAGGTCTCCTGGTAGAACTCTTGGCTCTTACCTTTCACTCCAATGACATTAGTAATATGTAGCAAGCAGTTTGGGGTATCATTAGGTTTATGTTGGTAGAAACAACCCTTTATTCTCTTGGTTTGATTTTTACCTCCTTAGTAGCATAAAATGGTTTGCTTTCTGCTGCGTCTAATAATTTAGTAGCTTTTTCTTATCCCTTCCAGAACTTAAAATCACAAAGCAAAGCGGAAACAGGATACTTGACTAGACAATAGTTATGATTCTTATTGAATTTTTTATTATCCATACAATGGGAACTCATAGTTGAGGAGTGATAAGTAGCCTTCTTTCAGATTAATAATTCTTTCATTTTCAATCATAGACTATCTCCCAATATGTATATTATACTGGCTATTTTCCAGGGAAACTGTGGGAGCTGAGAAAACTAATTTGCAACTTTATAATTGGCAGAAATGAATATGTTTTTATTACCTTGGTTTTGTTCGGACTGGCAGTTCCATATTCTTGAGTTTATTTGAAGTCATGGCGAGCTTTATTTTCTTGATGAAATGGGATGAGACAACATTGTTATGGGATCCCATATCCAAGAAAGCCATAACTAAGAAATTCTGAATTACCACTCCACTTTTGTAATGGCTACTCTAAACTTTGAAAGGAGGGTTAACACCTCTTAAAAGGTGAAAAGTTGCATTGGGCTTGTGGGTATTCTCAAGTTATTTATTTTTAATCTCTAGCAGACTGTGCACACTCAAGATGGATCAGATCAACAGGGTAAGGTATTGATCTGCATCGCTGGTCATATCAATTATTCTGAGGCGCTCAATAACCTGATGAGGTAAGTGCCTTTTTGAACCTGGGCATCTTCAATATTTTTGGCATTCAATAAATCAGGAATAGCGATCTCAGCAGGTGTCCCTAAAATAAAAACCTGAGTCCTTATAACCCCCTACAGAGTTGCCAATAAAATCGTTTTAAAAGCACGTGAGATGAGCAATCAGCAATGTTTTTCTTTCAGGTATTTTATGTCATTCAGCTTTAGAGGTACTGACCCTAGGACTGCCCTTTTCCCTGATCAGCAAGGCAAGGTTCTTCTTAAACACAAATCCTCGTATGGTTGTTCTTCTTGCAGTGTTACACTTGGTCTTCTCAGCCTTCTTAGGCTTTGCTTCCTCCACAATATATAATTTGGGTTTTTTGGAAACCTTTTAGGAGGTCTCTGGCTTATGTATATCAACCACATCGATTAGGGCTTCTTTAATGCCTAAAACAGAGTTGAAGCTTCATTTAACTGACATAACTTGCATGGCTAAGTTAGGGTTACTATGAAAGCCAACAATAATGGTGGATACAACATTCTCTAATGTAAGATTCTTTGAGTTCATCAGCGTCAGGCCTTGATATAGAAGTGATCTACAAATTTGACCAGGGTTTCATTTCAGCATATTAAAATTATCTTGAAGGCTTGGCTTTTCATACTCAAGCTTTACTTGGAGCCAAATTTAATTGATAAGAGCTCCTTCATTTCTCTTCAGGTATGCAGGTCGTCTATAGTAGGCACCATAAACTCTTTGCATCTGTCTTAAACAAAATAAATTATACTTAACCTTTTGATGATCAGTCGCACCTTCCATCAAGGCTTCAAAGAAATAGAAAAAGAAGATGTAATACTCTTTTTTCCAGATGTAAACTTGTTTTTAAAAGTATGGATAATGCTGATGGCCTCAAATCCTGTGACAAAGTGTACCCTACGAGCCTCATATTCAGTAATTTTTGGTACATGTGTCTTTCTGTTTAACTTGATGTGAGTTTCAAAGTATATGACCCCGTGGAAGATTGAGATGCTCCATTTCTTCCAGAGTAAGTCTTGTCTTAAAATCCATCATATTTTTATTTTGAGAATGACTTTATCATTCTACAAGCTCTTAGCATAGATGTATAGATCGTGATATGTTGGTGAGTGGATGAGTAGAAAGTTTTCATAAGCTTGTTTCCATCCAAACATTCTCCAATTTTCTGATTCAAGTCCCCCTTCATCTCCTTGCATTTAATGCTCTGAGGAGGCTTGTCAGTATTGGCTTTCAGCTCTTCTGTAAGAGTGCTCCAGTGTTGATCAGCTTTATTGAGGCAACAGTAGATTTAATTAATGTCTTCTTGAATGGTGATTTTCCTCTTATGTCACTCTCTAATTTGTTGAGTTACTTGGTAATGGAATGAGTAGACAAATGAGTACACGGGATGCAGATCCTGCTCAACATGGTCCACTCAGAAACTGTGTTGTGAGCTACTGGTTTAGGCTCAGAGGTTTGTGTAAATCCAGATCATTAATCTGTTATAAGGCTTGCTCTATCTGAGACAAAAGGAGCTTAATCTGTTCATCCTCAATATGTTGGCTAGTAGAATCTTGGGTTGCCATTTCACCATAAGCTTCAGCATCTTGTCTTTGGAGCTCATGGGCAAAGGTGTCAAGTAAACTTTTGATGTTTTTAATTGACATCATGATGTCCTTTTAGAGAAGCTTCATAGCTTCATTTACACACTTGATAACATGAAACTAATAGTCCCCATTTGTTTATGGAGTAAATTGATGTTGGAATGGTCCACTTAAAATATTGGCGGATATTTCTCTATACTTTGTGTTGCTAAATTATATACCAGTTTGTATGCCATTCATAAGGTTCCTGGGTATTGATATGATGGTGTAGTTATTGTTATGAGCTCAGATAAATGCAAAATATGATTAAGCGCAGAGTGTACATATTGTATAATATAGCAAGTTAGATTTGTACTTGAACTGTATGTTTCTAAGAGAACATTTAAATCATATATATGTTTATGAGAATCATATCTATGGCGTATGCCCTTTCACAGCTGGATCTTTTTCTTGAGTTCGACTCCACAGAGTAAGTCTCAAACTTCTTCATTAGAAATGCTTGTTAAGCAATGAGATTTAAGAATCTCCAATAAGTTTTCTTGAACTTCTTTAAATGTGACAATGAGTGAACTTCTCATTCGCCATCTTCGAAGTTTTCTGTTGTAATCATGAAGGTAACGCCATCAATTGGGTTATCTTCCATGGCTCAATCAATTGGACGCTGGCATTGTTATGCATTGGCTGACCCCGTGTAGTGAGCACCAGCCTGTTGGGCTTTTATTTGTCAACTGATGGTGCTGTGCCTAAGAAAGCTGACAGTCAATACTTGAAGCAGTCTAAGACTCACTATAAGTATATCACTTACAATAAAAGGGTGACAAGTCACGCTTACGTCCCATATACTAGAGTATTCATTCTATGGTAAGTATGGAAAAAAGTACTTTTTGAAGTCAAGTACCGAAAAGAGGTTTAGAATTAAAGATGTAACTTTTTTAGTTTTTAGAAAGGGGTCTTTATATGTTAAATTTATAATATAAACCCTATAAGAGAAAGGAATACCAAAACCATATAAAGGAGTAAATTTGGATAAAAGGTTTTTGATTAAGTGATGCATCCAGATTATGTAATGCATTTGTATCATAGTTTCATAGGGTAAAAATTCATGTTGAATGTACCGATTTGGATGAGACTTGGTGTTGCAATTCTGATATGTCTGGATGATAAACCCTAAGTCAGTATGTCAGAATGGGTAAAATATTTTGAGCCTGAGTATGAGTTATGATCCTTGAGCACCTGAGATGAGGTGATTCTAATTTAGAACAGATGGTTATTAGATCACTTCCATATGAGGCGATTGGAAGATATTATGTACAATGAATATTTGGTAAATTGCCTCAAATTAGGCAATCGTTAATTTAATGAATAAAGAATGCTAAAACCGATGAGATATGGCAAACTAAATTAATAATCTGAGGAAATGGTATTGTCCAAAGTCATTGAGATATAGGTGAGATGAGACGATTGATAGAGGAGGTTTTTTATAGTTAATTGTGAGCGGAACAGCGAGGATCTGCTGTAATTAATTAAGTTAAATAAAGAGAGTGTTGATGGAGCATTAGCTTAATATAGTTAAAAGTTTATTCACTTGTTTATGATGACGATCATCATATTGTCAGTCATATTGCTCAATGGGCTGAACCCTGCACAAAACTCCTTCAGCATATTTCTGAGATACCGTTAAAATTATAACAGTGGTGCTCACTACAGGGGACCCACATATCTATTACACAAAATATATCTCCAATCGCTGGTCATGGCGCATCAGGCTTGCATGGGCAGGGGACCTCACAATATACTACCCCATTCAAATACGCAGAACTCAAACTTGCCTCATATGCTGTGCAAAAAAGGCAGGATAAGCTTTTCAGGAAGTTTGTAGTGATAAGTTGTATCCATTTGATAATGATTGGAATATTCATGGGTTCTTTAAGTGTTTTGAGTTTGCAATGGAAAGAGACTCTGAACAGCGGAAAGCAAAACTGTTAATATCCACCTTACATGTTGGAAGTGCCAACCAAGTCATCTGCTATGTTCCAAACAATTCCGTTCCATACTGAGAAGTGAAAGAAGTAGTGTTGTGGTTGTGTGGGGATACCACAAAGATGTCACAGTGGAAGGCTGAATTCTTGACCATTAGGTTTCAGCATAATGAGACTCTCAACGCGTTTTCTAATTGATTCAAGGCGGAAGCCCATGTACTAATTGGGGCAGGGATTTTATCTGAATCCAATGTGTGCATTGTGATGACCTCCGCTGTGAAGCCATTCCACAAGCTGTACAACATCATGACCCCAATGTTGGATGAAGACGTATCCTTGCTTAAAATTGTTCAGTTCTTAGACTGTATATCTGCCAACTTCCCTCCACCCAATACTGAGCATAACCCTTCTGCTACTATAACCAGAACATTTTATTTGGGGAAATTTGCCTGTCTGATTCAGATTCAGCTGAGCACCCCCAGCAGTTAAACGTCCACACCATATCCGCTAATCATCCACAGCCTAACTACTGCCCTGGGCCTAATTACACTGTCCATCAGCAGTCATTCTATCGACCTAGTTTTGTTTACGCCAATCACCTACTGTACAACTTTCTGTGTGAACCAGCTTACAATATTAAAGGACGCAGGCCCTATGAGGTGAATTGTTTTGAATGTGGTCGCCCTGGGCACCTAGCACAAGGTTCCCAATTAATGGGTCCATTATGTACAGCAGGATCATCGCAACCAGGGAAAAGTAGAGCGGAGTAGAGATGGGACTCTCACCTCCAATATCCCAAATTCAAACGTCCCACCTGAATCTACTGAAGTATATGTAGCGGAAGCCCTCCAGTATTATGATACATTCCTATATCAGCAGCCCGTTGGAGAGGTGAATGTTGTTCCACAAGCGCATCCCAAAGCTGCAGCATAAGAAGAATATCAGATGCAGCCCGTACCATATACTTGCCAAATGTTTGACAAAGTTTCACAGAGAAGTTGGACCCCTTTGCAGATTTGCCTTCCCTGCAAGGAGTAACCATCACTCTTCCGGTCAATACTATCATCAAAAAGTACCTCAAAGATGGAGAAGGGATTGCTAGTTTCCTTGGTTACAGAGATTCATAATATGTCCATGCGTTACCCAGTCAAGATACACATATTCAGAATGTACGTACTGTGATATTGTGGTATACAAAACCTGAGTCCATGCTATAATAGATATGGGTGCCTCAGTTAACATAGTTTTGACTAAGTTGGTGGCTAAGTTGACATTGAAGCAAGATATAGAACACCAGATGGTATATGGAACTTCTGGAGCAGATAACACGGTCTCTGAGAAGCATACAGTGCTCTTCCATTGCAATTCAGGCTGATTGTCCTTGTAGCCTCAGAGATAGTGTTACCAGATGATTTTATGACAAGTTGTTTGGAACTACTTTTATGTGACACTATGGGGCTGTCATTAATATGATAGAGGAGATGTTCGAACATATGGGACAATGGATCCCAAATTATTTTACCTCCAGCGGAGTTCCAAATGACTTGGTGCACATGGGGGATATCAATCTTGCTTATAGTGATGGAGTGATTCCAGTTTACTATCATCAATTAAAAAGCAAGACTTGGCCCCTTCTACAGCAGATATATGAATATCAGGGGCCTCCTCTCCGAGCGGCTTGACCTATATCTATCCCATCTGGTCACCAGGTAATTGTGAGCTCTGAGTTGGAGGTAGAAGTACCAAATGGACTTTATAGGGCTGTTATTGAGCCTTATCAGCAATATCATTTTGAGCCGCATGTGGCTCCAAGAATTATACTCCCAAGAAATGTGTGATCAAAATTTTACTTGCAAACCTACAAACAGAACAATTGCAGATCTGACAACATCAGATAGTGGAATATTTACATTTAATCTTTGGTGTGGAGGTCCTTCAGGTTCATGAGTTTGGGTCGCTGGACAAAATTTGGTCTACCTGTTGAACTACAGTCCGCCGTACTGATTGTGGTACCGCATAATGATTTAATGGGATTATTGGAAGCACAAAAGGGTCAAGAAATGGCTTTATTTCAAAAATATAAAGAGTTTTTTCTGTTGACGATCATGAATTAGGATGCACGTGGGGGTAGTCCATCAGTTGGACATGGGGGATCATCATCACCATCAGGTCACGACCAATCCACCAATCAAGGGAAACTGAGGAATTAGTGACAGTGGAAATCAAAAAGTTACTGGATCAAGGGTTTCTCAAACCTTTGAAGGGCCTGTGGGCCTCACCCATTCTCATTGTAAAAAAGAAGGACAGTACCAACTAAGTGGTAATAAACTACTGGAAGTTCAACGGTATCACCAAAAAGGACTCATATCCCTTGCCACAGATTGCCAATGCTCTGGATCAAAAAGTGAAGCATGTTACTTCTCTGCAATGGATTTATTATCAGGCTATTGGCAGAATGAGTTAACTACAGCGAAATAGGAAAAATGTGCCATTATTACATCCAAAGGGCTTTTTTATCACACTGTATGCCACAAGGGCTGTGTAATGCCCCAGCTACGTTCCAACGGGCCATGGATACCATTCTTGGTGACCTGAACAGTCATGCATCCTTGTGTACCTCGATGATATTAATATCTTTTCGTGTACATCATCTGAGCGTCTTATCCACCTGGAGGAGGTCTTCCACCAGCTTGCAAAGGCTAATATCATTATTGAGCCTCGAAAATGTCACTTCTTCAAAGAGCAGTTAGAGTACCTAGGGCTTGTAGTAGATGTGACTGGGCAGAAGCCTCAACTATCCAAGATGGAGGCTAATTGAAAAATGACTACACCAAGCAGCAAACATGATGTACAATTATTTTTGGGAATGGTCAGCTATTACCACCACTTTATATTTAGCTTTAGTTGTATTGGAGGTCCACTGTTTGAGTTACTAAAAAAGGCCACATTTAAATGGATGGAACGCCAAAAATTCTCTTTTGATATACTATGAACAGCGCTGATCAGTGCACCCATGCTATGATACCCATACTTTGATAAAGAGTTCATTGTACAGATGGATGCGTCCCTTTCTGCTGTTGGGGCAGTTCTGTCTCAAAAAGATGACAAAGGGGAGGAGCACCCAACAGCATACTGCAGTCAAAGTCTGAATTAACATGAACATAATTATTTTGTGACTGAGCGGGAGTGCTTAGCGGTGAGCTATGCCTATAAGAAATTCAGAGTATATTTGCATGGTGTAAAATTAAAAAGCCATAATGGATCATGCCTCATGATGCAAGTTGCAGAATCTTAAGGAACATGAAGGGCGCCTAGACCAATGGACTCTCAAACTGCAGGCTTATGATTTCAAGATTATTCACTGACTGGGAGCCAAACATCAGAATGCAGACTGCTTGTTGATATTACAAACAATTGCAGTGACAGCAGATCTAAGCGACTTCATATAAGATAAGATGCTTAGCGGTAAGTATGATGATGAGCTGTCACAAGTCATAAAAGCGCTGAAAGAAATCTGAGCTAATGCCTTCCAGCAGAATGGTGAGCTGTATAAATGGATTAGCAATTTGACAGCAAACCTTCCTTGACCCTTGGCACAGCCTAATATTATCATGAGCGTACATAGAGAAGTCAGACATGGTGGCAAGTGTAAGACAATGGAATTGTTGCGGCCTCAGTATTACTGGGAAAGCATGAACTTTGATTTTATTGATACTATCTCCTCCTGCCACCAGTGTCAATTTGAAAAGCTGTTCCACCAAAACTTTGTACTGATTAGTGAAGCCGCAATTTGCTTGGCATACGGTTTCCATGGATGTCAATGACCCTCTGGCAATGGGAGCTTACTGATTCAAGTACATTTTGATGGCAATCGACCACTTACCCAGGTGGGTTGAAGTAAGGGCGATACAAGATTTGGGGGTGGACACATTCACAAAGTTCATAATGGAATGCATTATCCAGCAGCATGGCTGCCCTCAGTTCCTACTTACTGATAATGGAACTAAATTCACTTAATACATCCTCCCAAAGCTTAATTAGCTGATGGCCATCCATGGGGTTCTGAAACCTCATTATTTCCCAAGTCCAACTGATTGGTTGAGCGGGTTAAAGGGACTTAAGTGAACAGACTCCATATTTTAGTAGTGGATCAATCCTCAGTTTAGAGTTCCCTTCTGTACACCGCTGCCTTTAACTATAATATTAGTTATCATTCCGCCATAGGGAAGAGCCCCTTTAAATTACTATATGGATGACACCCTGCTTCTCTGGCGCTGCTATATGCCTGTGTAGAAGATACCTGTGGAATGGATTTACAACGTTATTTGAAGACTCTGGCTGACCCATTAATCAAATTGTAAACTAAAGCATGCTCTTTCAATTTAGCCAAGAAAATTAAGACTCAAGCTGCCAATTAGCTATGGCTAGCAACTTAGCCCAGTTCAAAGACGAGGACATGGTTCTATTCCCTGATCAACATGGTTTTAGTGGAAGCACAAGTTGGCCAGTATCTGGATTGGTCCATTTGAAGTTTATTGATAAGACAGGTATGGATGCATATACTATCAAGGATTCCATGAGCAGTCAGATCATCAACCTAGTGCACACAAACTTCCTCCAGGCGTATAAGCAATAGGAGCCTTATCACTTAGTTAAGTGGAAGTAATGTTGCAATTCTGATATGATTGGACAATAAACCCTAAGTTGGTATGGCGAAATGGGTAGATTCTGACTAGCCAAAGTATGAGTTATGATTTTACTGCACCTTAAGATGAGGTGATATCTAATTAGATCAGATGGTTATTAGATCGCTTCTATATGAGGCGATTAAAAGATATTGATGTACAATGAATAGTTAGTAAATCGCCTTGAATTAGGTGATCATGAATTTAATGAATAAGAATTGCCAGAACCAATGATATATGGCGAACTGAATTACTAATCTGAGGAAATGGTATTGTCCAATTAGTTGAGATATAGGTAAGATAAGATGATTGATAGAGGATGTTGTTGATAGTTTAGAGTGATTGGAATAATGAGGATCTGCCATATTTTATGAGGTTAAAAAAGAGAGTGTTGTCAGAGCAATAGCTCTATATTTATTAAAAGTTTATTATCTTCTTTTAGGACGACGATCATCATATTGTCAGTCCTATTGCTCATTGGGCTGAACCCTGCGCAAAACCCCTTTGGCGTATCTCTGAGATACTGCTAAAATTATAACACTTGGTATCACTTAGGTCAATATATGGAAAATTCTTGAATCTTACCCTTTTGTAGGTGTTTTAATTTACTGCCTCATGTGCCACCTTTTGTAATGGTTGCCTGACATTACAATGATCCTTTAATTCAATTATCAAAATTTTCAACTTGGGTATCTTAAGATCAAATTAGTCCAACAGAAATTTCCTAGCATCAACTTTAGCTTTAACTAATAACTTTTTTGTATGATTAATTGATATAATTTCTTTATTCCCCTTCTTAGTTCTGGGATACAATTCTTTCGTGGGAGTAAATATTCAATATTCTTCCCTTCATGTATAATATACTGATACCCAACAAATTTTATGAGTTTTTGGGTGCCTGGAAGTTTTCTGTTCAGTGATACCAGCTTCTCTCAGGATGGCCTTTGGTAGAAAATAGTTTTAAAGGTATGAAGGTTAAGCACTTTTATTTTAAGGGAATTTCAATAGTGCTTACATAATCAATACCACAGTATGATTTATTTTATTGTAACCATGAGGGAACAAAGTAAATCATAACAAAATAAAGATGTATAATATCTGGAACACTTTAACATGTTAAACCTTATCTATATTTTAAGGTGGGGGAGGCTTGTGGTGTAAGAAGCGTCTAAATTCTCCTTGATCAGGATCTTTTCTTCTTGTCCAATAATTAGGTTAATATTGATTTTCTTAATTCATAGGCGCCTGGATAGTTGTAACTTAATTGTAATTAGACTCCCAAATTAGGCACTGGGATTCAAAAAGATATTTCATCTAACTCAAAAATTGGTGGATTGGGCCAATTAGTTTCACATAACAAGTCCCTGTTGGACATTTACCTTTGCAGACTAAATATAAGAATGCTGTAGGTCAAGTTCTGCTGAAAAAGGGAAATGTCATCCATTTGCGATATACTGATGTTGTTAAGAGCACGTTTATTAAAATTAATAATAAAAAAGTTGAGGAAATTGGCCAAAACTCCCTGGCTGATTCTCAGTGGAACCCTGTTAATTAGGAAAACACCAGTTCAAAACCTATATGGGCACTTATAAATTGGCTGGTCAGATTATTCTGACCTCACCACGGACTTTAGGAGAATCATTGGAAGGCACCCCCCCCAACCCCAACAAAGTCCTTCAATGCACCTGCATGGGGACCCCCCTTTTATAGGCTTGGCTGGTTTCCCCCAAGGTGTAAGAATTTTTTCAGGTGGTGATTAGCTCAAGTTTATAAAGATGTTACCTCATGGGTACATTTGGGCCAATCAGAATTCCTCTTCCTTCACTCCACTGCCCTGAAGCAAGTTCCTGAGCCATGATATGCTATTCCTGCATATTTCTTAATTTGGACTCATGCAGGCTACTCCGAACATGTTCCAAAATTCCCCCTCGGCCTTTGAAACCACTTTAAATACTAGATAGTTGGAGGTTGAGGAGTATCATTTTCCCCTTATCGCGCTCATAATAAAACCCATAAAAAACCAATTTTTATAGCGCTTTCATTTTAAATTTAAATTTATTAAAAACATTTGTGGAAACAAGCAAGCGTGAAGCACCAGTGAGCGAAAATCAGCTGGTTTTCCACAGTCCCAATCTAAATTAAATTGATTCTTTACTATTGGGGACATCGCAAATTTTGTTAATTTTTACAGCCAATCCACTGATATCTGATTCTAGAAGAGAGAATTAAACTACTCATTATTAATCCTTCAGAAGATATAAAGTTTTTCTTATGAGTTTTAGTTTAGAAAAAACTTTTCACATATAGGAAAACTTCAGTGAGAAAAAAAAATTAAGTCCTTATGTTGAAGAATCACGCTCCTCTTCAGTAAACTGTACAATGCCACATCTTATAAGTAAGAATAAGGATGGAAGCTCTGATGAAGAATCCAACACTGGCTATTTTTGTGCTGGGAGCCCTAGTACAGTACAAGTTCCCTATCTTCAATAAATGGTCTACATAATTATCTGATAGCTCCTAATTAGCCCAAAAGGTTGGCTATCACAACTTTAAAAACCAAAAAGTTGAAAACAAAAAACTTGATTACAAGACTTTAAAATCATTGATTCACCCAAAAAGCTCTTATGCTTATGCTTGCATTCTTTTGAGTTTAAGAAAAGTTAAGGATTGGTTAATACTAATAAATTTTTGGCCGTTAAACATACCTTTGGTTGCTGCATGATGAAAGTTTGAATCACTATACTTAAGTTAATGTAATATTTGTTCTGTATATGAGTCCACCTATGAATGTCTTGTCTTATAAGTTTATGAACTGTCTCAAGTTCATCCTAGACATTGACTAAAATATAATTAACACACAGCTATACCAAAATGACATATGCACTTGGATCATAATCAGCTTTATCCATAAAATTTAGACGCCTTTTATGACCAATTAGCAAACATATTGTAAAGTGACCACCGTGATTTCTTGATTAGTACCTAGTATATCCTAAATTGAAGGTATAACTGACTTTAAGGCCAGCACTGTCAAACTAATGAATATCTTTACCTTTAGTTCTTTAGTATGGTCATTAAATTGTACAAAATGCGAACCCATCTGATCAAACTTTATAAATAACTTACCCTAGGGTTCATATTGTTTGCACCATAGGATGAAGACTTTATCTTCAGCTGTAGATACTGTAATTGTTTGGGATTTCATGCCAGTGAGTTATGGGGTTCATAGCTAGAGTGCAGAAGTTAATACTATTTGCTATCACCTTGAGACTTCACTAGAAACAATACTATAGCTAGAACAGATAAGATTATAGATAAGGGTTAAAAGCTTATCCTAGATCTACATTAAAAATTGTTAGTAATAAATTTATGTTATGCTTGGAAAAACCAATTTTAAATATATAACAGTGAAACCAGTCATATTGTATCTATGCAGAGGTAACATTGTATAATTCCATTTCTTTAATCCATGTCATTATGGGTATGGATATTTTAGGCCTTGAAGTTTCTAAATAAGTATAACATGGTATGGTCAGGTTGCTTACATTATTTTAAGACTGCTTAGTCAAGAACCTGATGACTATGGGTTTTTTGAAGAAAATTATAGTATGATCATTATTAATGCCATTTTATTCCAATATAGGCCATATAATTAATGAAAGTAAGAGATTTTTAATATTCAAACTGTTAGACGCCATATTATTTAGCCCTTAAATGATCTCTTGGAATTCACCTTTTCTATAGGTAAGAAGAATTACATTCGCTATAGCATTGTCATAAACTATTGTATAATCAAAAAACTTATTATAAAGGGCTCATAGTCCCGCAGAGAATTGATGCTGTTTGGAACGCTTTTAAGAATCAGTAATTTTTATTAAGATCATTAGAAGATTTGGAAGATGGAATTAAGACCTGATGACTAAGAGAAGGCCTCCTTGTACAAGATAAAGGATGTATAATCTGAGCTAAGTGCTGAAGGGTTTAGTAACTCAACTGCAACATCCCAATATTCTGAAGAAAAAAATATTTTGGGACCTCACTTTGTTGTGTGTTTGAAATTATCAAAAAGGAATTACAGTGTTCAGTAAGACCTTTTAGGGAACATTTAAAATACGTGAACTCAATATTAAGCTGCCTAGATGTTTTAATCTAAAGCTGAAATAAAGCAAGCTTTCATTTCATAATCAGAATCTTTATTTCCAGTGGTATCATATTAAAAGAAAAGATCAAGCTTTAATCCAGGAATCACTTTACTACAATAAGGATGGAAGCAAAAAGGAGCATGAGGTTTGTTGAAGTCTAATTTTGTAAGATAGTTGGCTACCACCACCAATTCATACTTTTATTCGCACATATTAGTAAGCTTTAACTCACTTGTTCACAATAGAAACTCCTTTTTAGTGGACAATGTAACAAAAAAAGGCTTATAGATGATTTATACAAAGAATTACATTTGCACCTTCGTTTTTTTACAGACTTCTTTTACTTCTAGCTGCACACTAACGCCAGTATAGCTTTATAAAAATCCTCGCATACCTTTATGATAATGAAGTAGACCATATATTAAGTTCTACTCCTAAGTTTTTTAAGTAAATTATATCTAATAAGTGATTAAAGAGAGTAAATTTTGTATATGAAGAGTTAAACAATCCAGAACTTATTTATTTTAAGTTATTAAAATAGTTAAGAAACTGTACATACAATGGTTTGAAAAATCTAAAGGATCCTGATAGCCGCCTTGTGAGATGGGTGGTACAGCTCGATAGTTTTATATCTGAGAACTTAAAATGGACAGGTGGCGAAAATCTCATTGCTGACATACTATATAAGCTTTTATTATACCATCCTAAAGCCTGTGAAATCGACCATATATATGAACTGTTTGGGCTGCGTGATATATATTAAGCTGATGAATCCAATGAGTCTAGAATAGGTTTTAAAAAAGTTTAAAGGATCACGCTGAGTAAGTACAGTCTAAGAAGTTTTCAACAAATATTGGTATTCATATATGCACCCTACTGACTCAGTCGACCTAAATTATGTGAAAACATATTTAAATTAAGCACAAATAATTTCTAAAATTCACAGATATCTGATTAGAGATACTATTGGGAGGCAATAAATAATGACATTAGCAATATTATGAAGCCATGTCCCATATGTGACTTTTAAGCCATTTCTCAAAATATTGAGATTGACTCAGTTCTGTCCACTACCCTTTACCACAATGGGTCAATTGGCATTATGAGGTCACAATAAGGCGCATCCAACAGAAGTAGCTTTGTGGTATTTGATAAGTCTATTTCAATAAATGTGTTAAGGCAGCTGTGAAGAATTATACCATTATTGTAATTCTCCAGTCCATTTACACATATATCATTACATATTATGAATATCCATAGGCCTTAGTATCTAACAACAAAAAGAAGATCTTATATTAAATCCAAAAATCTCAGGACTTAGTTTTCTTAAAAGCAATGCACTTTCATTTATACACCTCTAACAAATGGAAACATTAAAAAGTGTCAATAAGACTCATTTGGATATATATAAGGTGTCCACCAACTAAGCCTAAAATTTTTTCTAAATGATGTCATTAGTATAATTCCTATATATCATAAGCTAATAGCAAGTCATTGGAGCTGCCTCAATTGATCATATATGGAAGAAAAGCTGAGGTACCAAATTCTTGGCCCCTATAGTTTATCTTGGTAGGAAGACGATATCACTAGGAAGCTACCAACAAGAGCAACCGTTTTTATAGTCAATATTTAAATGTAAGCTATGAAGAGCAAAGCCAACATTTTAGGAGCAAGTTCCAAGACAGAAACATGAATATAAAAGTGCTTTTAATCTAGGCTGGTAATGAAGTACTATTAAACTTTTTTAGAAACAGTGACCTGTAGAAAGGTAAAGCAGAATATCAGGATTAGCCACTATTAAGTGATGAGGAACAAAAACATTTCATTTAGGATACCAGCACATAGTTCATTTACAATATTGTATATTCCTGAAACCTCAAGTCTTACCCCAGTGTCATACATTTCAATATCTGCTCTTTAGTCAATAATACTGGAGCATCAATCTTTCCAACAGCTTCCCCTCCCACAACTACCTTAGGGGCAATATTAAAAATTAATAATTTTATTATATATAATTTATGTAGTATATATATTAATACTAATAGGATACAGCTCACGATTTTAAACCCTCTTCTATAGGCTTCAAGGGGTTCAAACAGTGCAAAGGTTTTTCTCCCACTTGATTGGCTAAGAGTAATACTACCTCTACCTTATGACCTCATCTACTCACTTTTCATTTGGTAGAGCTAAGTATACACGAGATGAATTTATCTTAACTTTGAATATTTGGATGGATCTGAATAAGCCACGATGAAATACCAATCTTGTCTGGAATTTGATTTACTACAAACATAACCATACATTTTTCATTACTCATGATGACTTAAGTGGAATTGTCTTACCTTTGACTGATTAACTATGTCTGAATAAGTCATGATTAAATGCCAGGCTTGTTTGACACTCTTTTTTTGGCACCATACAAGCTGCATTTCATTCCAAGTTGCCTGCACCAGTCTGAATGATAAACTCCATTTGAATTACATTAGTTTAAAGAAATTCAATTGTAGATAATATTGTACATAGTCCAAAATGCATCACCAGATCTAGATTCCCATAACATTAAGATTAGAAATTATCAATTATTGTTAGGATGCATCCCTCAAGTCCTGATTATCACTTTAACAACAAAGTATCGCAAAAAGGAAAAATTGTGAAGCCAGGGAATCACTTTATGCCCTTCCTCTGATAGCTCAGTATATTCCCTTTCAGGTTATATAGATATTCTCATGACCATAGTCTTGATTCTTAATCAGTAGCTATGGTGTTTGTTCAAAAGGGGTATAAAACCCTGAATCATTATTAAAAAGAAGACAATTATCATCTTACCACCTTTAATTTAATATAATACAACTAATATCATTTAAATAATTTATCCTTTCATTCTCCAACGGGGGCAAGGCTTATAAGCTTAAAGTATATCTTTGGCCTCCTTTCTCTTAGGCAGCGTGACGTACTAAGCATACCGCATCTGCCATAATGCAGGAATTCTGGGCTGGTACCTAGAGCAACCCAACTAGCCAGAATTCCGTTTAGTGGTGCTCGCTACAGGGGGCCCTGCACATCAATAAGTTTTCAAACATTACATTGGAGAAGGGAACTCACATACTGCACTGAGCTGAGCTCCCAAGAAGCTTCACAATATATTGGTCTCTACCTCAAGGCTGTACTGAACAATTCTTCTATCAATTTTAAATTAACGCTTAAACTATTACCTAGTTCCGCCTACTGGTACTGACGTCTCCTCCACCAAGCATAAAGTTGAAGATTGCATCAGATTCCTTTGGAAATTACACTAGAGCAAGTCTTGTTTCACATTGGTAAACTTGAAGCTAACAATTTTTGACAACGTCTCCCCAATTAACAAGAGCATCTAAACAATTAAAAAGTACATAAAAATTCCTAAGAAGACATCAAATTGCTCTCTGATCTCCTCCAATCGCACCATGACCATTACCTAGTACATTCTACTGACACTAAAATCTCAGCCAATAAGAAGAAAAGCGAAGGTCACATCAGATTCCTCAAGGGCACACTAGAGAGTGCCTTGTTTCAAAAAAGTGAACTTGAAGCTAATAAATCTCTTAATGTTCATTAATCAACAGGAAGAACCCCAATTAGGTTATGCTTGAACTCAATACCAGCTTAACTGAAAGATTTATTAGATCACAACGGGCCAACCTGAGCCTACCAAAACACTCCAAAGATTCTTAAGGGGGTGATAAGAACTTTTCTACAAGCATCTAGTATCCAACTGCACCCACCTGAGCTTTCCACAATGCACCAGAATTCTAGCTACTTGAGATGACAGCTGGATTATGTATGATCTCAAAACAGTCTTAACTGATGGATTGATTCAACAACCGCAGGCCCACAAGTGGGATTTATAATGCTCAGCTGCAGGCATACTACAACGCCCCAGTACCGCTGAGCCACTCAACATCTTTATGCTCAATCCTGGTATAACTTTGGACGACTTGGTTTTACATAATAATCAAAATTGAGGCGCTACAACAACCTTTCTTACTTGGCTAAGACTTGACCTGGGCTAAAAGTAAGTGGGAAGGATTACAAAAATTCACTGGTTTCAATATCCTTGAAGAGGGTTCAGTTGGACATTCATGAAATCTTCTCTTTAGTGAGGAATATTGGAGTGTAAACCTTACTAACATATTACCTTCTTGCAACTACCTCAGGGACAATCTTTAAATTATAATTTCATTATATATAATTTATATACTATTTATGCTAATACTGATATAGGAAAACAGCTTGTGATCTTGGAACCCCTTTTATAGCTTTTTAGGGGTCTAAAACAGTGCAATTATTTTACCGCCTCCTGATTGGCTAGTAGAAATGCTACCTCTACCTTATGACATCAACCAGCGCACTTTTCATTGGGTAGAGCCCAAGCATTTACAAGTTAAATTTATCTTACCTTTGACTGATTGGCTGGATCTGAACAAGTCATGACAAACTGCAAAGCTTGTTTAACACTCTGATTTGCTCCAAACAAGCTGACCTTTATTCTAACATACCCGCAACAATCTGATTGATGATCACCATCTAAATTATTTCAGATTAAAATCTAATTATAGCAATTATCTTATATACTCTAGATTTCCTCCCTAGCTCTTAATTCCCACAATACTAATATTAGCGATTACCAATTATTGTTGATATGTATCCTCAAATATTGATTTTTGCATTAACAGCAAAAAGTATCAAAAGGAGGAATAAACTTGAAGCCTGAAAATCCCTTTATGTCCTTCCCCTGATAGCACAGTATATTCCCTTTAATTATATATAGATAATATTGCGACCATAATCTTGATTATTAATCAGTAGCTATGTTGTTTGTTCCAAAGGGGTATAATAACCCTTAGATCATTATTAAAGAAAAATAACTTACTATCTAGTATTTTATAATTTAAAGAATCTAATATACCAATCCCTTCCTTCTCCAACAAGTGTCAAAGCTTGTGAGCTTAGAGGATAACTTTGGCCTCCTCTCTCTTAAGCAGCGTGACATACTAAACATAATGCATCTTTTATATTTTGGGAATTCTGGGCTGGTACCAAGCGAGCAACTTAACTAGCCAGAATTCCTACACCCAGGTCTTTTTTTGAAGGGGGTAATGTCGTAAATACTAAACAAGCGGTTAGGTCCCCATGAATTGGTATGTTTGCATTTGTATCAACAGTAAGGGTAAAAAACAACTCATTTTGAACCTAAGAATATCAGAAACACTCAAAAGGAAGCTTACTACCAGGGACAACCTATGAGAGATCCTGAACAGTTTTCTCATTACATTATTGCTAATTTTAATAGCATACCTTAATGATATAATCGGCACTTATTCTCTTTTATACTATAACCAAGATCCAAACAAATTCTACTTAAACTACAGTTAGAAAAAGTAAGCAGAAGCATTTGATCCAAAAATACTAAGAAATTTTTTATATCAATCCAATTGATGCTATCCATCTGGATATATGTATAGCCAATTTAATTTATATAACTAATCTATCATCCATTTCTTGTTTTCCTATAAGCTTCAAGAGTCTTTAAGGCATATAATATCACTACAACGCCCAAGGATTAGTACTTCTAGGTAACATAAAAATACAAAAATTCTTAAAACAATTATCAAGCTTTAAATTATATTCTAGTAATTTAACCAGGTTTACCCTTCTCTTCAGCTTTTGTTTAGCATCTTTGGTGTGAAAAAACCACAAATTAATTATATAATAGTGAACAAGACTGCGGTTGAGTTTTATTCCATCTAGTGATGTACCCCCAACGTATTTAAGACCAAAATCATCAATAAGCAGAGACGCTATCTTAATTAAACTACTATTTATGTAAGGTTAAATCAGAGTTATAACCTGATATCAGATTTTATTTTCACATACTTTTGTTATAATAAAAGACACCAATGAATAACAAGCGAAAACATATCTTCAAATTCTCTAAATACCAAATTTTAATGCTATATATATTGTCAAAATTCCCAAAACAGTTTCCATAGATTTTGTTAGACAGTCTAAAAAACCAGAGAGGGTTTAGATGGGCAACGTTCCAGGAGAATATTGGGCTTTAACGTGACAATTTAGCATCAAGTATTGAAAAATAAAATTGAAAATCATTGCCAACCTGTGGCAATGTGTTTGTTGGATTGAAAAAGGATCAGTGAGTTGTGCAATATTGAAAATTATTGTTTGGTTTCTTGGCCATTTAGTTCTTTGCACTCTTGCATATTGCAGATACAAACTTTTGTTCTCTGTCTCTATAACTTAAAACAGCATTTGACACCTCTCCATATTTCTCTTTTTTGATATCACGGAATGTTTTTAACAAGAATGGAAGCGAAAATTGACAATTTTTAAAGTTTTTGACCCCTGAAAATTATAAAAGTATCAATCACACTTATATCAACAGGTTGCCTGATATCAAAGTTGAACGTTGAGGGGATATGGACTAGACAAGTTTTTTGTTTGATAACTTAGTAGCGCTATCCTTAAATGTTGTTTTTGTGGGTTTAAATAACACATTATGTTTTATTGCATCCAACCTTATTTTTTAATTATCCTTTATAGATTATTATTTCAACAAAGATTTCATTGCTAGATATCAAAGGGTTCTTGTGATTTTCAGATGTCATATTTTTCTTTGACAAAAATGCAAACTCATTAACTCAATCAAACTTTACTTAATTTGTCAATGGAGAGCCATTGTGAATAATTTGTCAAAAAATTTCACCAGAAGCTACCCTGGGTGTCAGAATAAAACAGCTAAATAGTATATAGTTGGTCCTCTCGTGGTTGGAATTTTTTTGTTTCAAAGGTTTGACTAAATTCTTTACCTCAGTGAAAATCTGCTAAATTTTGAGTAAGTTTTTCCCAGTAGTTTCAGTTACCATTTTTAGTTTAAGTATGAGATGCTTGTGATGAGGGTAAATTCATACATGGATGGGCAGCGGCCACCCACTGCTCATCTATAGTATTTCCTGTGTCACTAAACTTGTCCAGTAGTAAGGCCCACATATTTAAATCACTATTGGTTCTAAAAAGGTGCAAGGATTGGTCCTGTTTAATAGCTGTGGATGAGAAACTCAATTACCCTTTATAAAAAGGGCAGTTTCCACTCTCCCTCTATGGACGGCATAAAAATTTTTAGTTCTTTTAAAATATTATAGTTTATTTTCAACATTAGCGCCACCTTGGGTGATCAACAAGGGTGCTGTAGGGGGTTTTGATGAAATATTTGCAATAATTCGTTGTAGTTGAAATTATATATGGAGGGAACCCAGATGAGATTATACACTTGGTATCCTTTCCAAGTCAACAAGTAGTGAATGCCTCATTAAATTCTTTGTAAACCAAGTAATCTTTGACTTTAAACTTTATGCACCTTCCAACATAACAGACCCAGTCTTAAGGGCTATTGCCCTTTAGGGAAAAGCGTGAATTGAATGGTAAAATTTTCAATGAGGGTAATCTAGTTGAAAGGATCCGTTGCCAAGAATTTTTGATATAAACGGCCAATACTTCTTTGAAATCAACTTTTTGGTTTTTGACCTTAAGGTGCAGATTCTTGATATCTACCATGACCAAGTCCCTTCACTAAATAGTTGTGAGCTGCATGTCTCTTCTTGTTGGTATATTTTTGGTGTCATCAGATGCTTTTTTGATTTTTATATGGACCTGTTAGTGGATCCTGAGAATAAGTGAGGCGAATCCTCTGCCATGGGATATTGCTATGAAATTTAGGACTAATTGTAAAGGTGGGGTGTATCCAAAGTTAGCAAGCATAGGAGTTACTCCAAAGACAAGTGAATTATTTTGTTGTAGATAAACTGAGCCAAAAGGTAGGTAGAGCCCACATATCCTGCATTGCGCTTTAATAGCACCCAAGATATTTATTATATTGATTGGTTAGTTCTCTTGGCTTTCCTGTCTAATAGGAGGTTTTTAAGACAAAGACTTATCAGATACTTTTATATTCTACATAATTCTTCCCGGAATATGAGGTAAATTAAGAGTCTGGTTAATAACCACTTCCTGTGGAGCCACTTACATGTAAAAGACGAGGGCATGAATACTGGACATGTCTTCAGTTGAGGTATTATTAGGCAAGGCATGAAGATGGTATTTTGTAATTAATTACTACCACCATGCCCATGTAAAATCCTTTAAACATTGGCAAACCCACAATAATTCCCACTAAGATGGATTTATATGGACCTTCTACTTGCTGTAAAGGGGAAGGAGGCCAAGTTGGCCTGTTCAGACTTATTTGCAATAAATGAAGAAATTAAGCATCTAATCATGCAGAAACATCCTAAGTAAGTCTAATCCAAGCATAATCCTTTATGATAAGATCAATGCATTTTTCACACTGAATGCCCCATGTTGGAGATCATAATGTCTCATCATAACCCATAAATGTAGTACAGAGAGAACCCAAACCCAGTCACAAAATTAGATTATCTTGTATACTTGAATTTATTGTCTAATAGGGGCTTTATGACTTCAATCTTAGCTATCATGCCAGCCCTTCTGATCTGAGGCTTATGTGTTTCCAGGAACACTTTAAAGTGTGAAAATTTATCTTTGGTGCGGCATTAGATTTTTTTGGAAGAACAAACTGGTCCATAAGGCTCAAAGGTAACAATGAGGACTTGTTATTTTAGATGCATTAGGGCGTCATTGGAGCATGTTGAGTAAGGAACAAAATTAGCAATAACCTAGGGTGGCAGTGAACAATATTATTGTGAGGGGATCACTGTGACTGATTCAGTGTTTTTAATTAGTATAGGGTTAATGAGGTTATACTAAAGATATCTTGAAAGATGTGTGTGATCCACAGACAAGCTCATTTATAAAGTTAAATTTTTCAAGCTCACGATGAGTTTTAATGTGATAGTGCATCAGTTTTTATTATAATAATAGTATGTCAGGAATGTACGATCTGTTCTCACAATGATATATTGTTTTGCTCTGTAAGAGGTAGCACCAATGCATATGCGACTAAGTGAAAGCAGTCAACTCCTTAAAATATATGGCTTACAAAAGCTTTATCAAACTATATTTTCTAATGAAATAAGCCATTGTGCTCCTTTAACAGGACAGTGCACATGGCCATTCCTGAGGCGCCACACGCTACATTAAAGGGCTTATTCTCATCAGCGTTACATAGAATGCATGTCTTGGTGAATATTTGCTGATATTATCAAACACTAGTTGGCACTTATGGTTAAAGATGAATGTTGCATTCCTGCTGTTAATGAGTAGAAGGAAAAAGTTCAATTACTTCTGGTGGATATTACTTCAAGAAAGTAACTGACCCCAAGAAGATGTGTAGTTGCTTCTGAGTTGATGGGGCGACTCAGGACTGAATTGCTCTAACTTTGAGGGTCAATAGTTTAGTATTCCTTTATCATAATTATTACAATTAACTGAACTTCGTTTTTGCAAAAATTTACACTTGGATGGCTACACAAAGAGCTGGTTTTTGCAATGCCGCAGTCACTACCATCATATCTCATGCTGTCCTGCATTTATTGCGTTATAAAATTTTTATAATTATGTCACTTTACAAAATTAAATTGTAGATCACCAAATGAATTATTACCCATAAAAAATGCGGAACATTTTGAGCCAAAAAGGAATGACCTTGAACTGGTATATGTTATGCCAGGTACAATGTCAATTAATCATTTTGGGTTCATTTACACATAAATAATTATATTGTTAATCAGGTCAAGATCTATAAAACCCCTGTATTTGGCAATGCCTTGGGAGATTGCCTCCTTGATGTGAAATAAGTAAGAATCTAGGACTATGACATTGTTGAGATGGTCATAATACATTCATGGTTTCAAGGCCCACAGACTTATAAGCAAAAATACTAGAAATTGTATTGGTTAATTATTTCTTGATCAACCACCCATCATCCACAATTTTATTAATCCAATTCTTTAAAGGCTTTATGTTGGGATTTTTGCCCATATTCCCAGCCGACTAGATTACCAGGAGTTGCTAGGGGATATAACAAAAATCCCAACATACTACCGTCTGATCTTGAATATATTTTGATGTGTTTTTTACTCTTACTGTGATCCATCCTCCCTCCCCCAATAGGTGACATAGGCGGAATCATCCCAAGCTGAGGATAAACAATACAAAATTATAAAAATATATCTTTTCTGTTTGTATTTTTTAATTTTTTTCTCCTATATTTTTATCAATCCTCTTATCTTTCTTCTTTTTTATATAGGTTTGACCTTCACTCAGTTCAGCGGTCCATCTTTCTTATTTGTTCCCCCAAACTGGTTCCTAGGTATACTTAGACCTACCAGTTTTCTATGTTTTAGAGATATTATTTTTTAAGACTTAACCATCTAATTTGGTTCAGCAGTTTTTTTTGACTTAACAAAATCGTTAGGACATAACCAATTTAATGGTTCAGCGGTCCCTTGGGAACTCTTTTTTTCATTATTTTTTTTGTTAATCCACTGCTTTAAATATTTAACATGGACTCAATTTACTATCCTTTCATTTCAAGAGGTTCTTGATGGAGTAAGTGCCCATTGCCATCTTGGTGATAATCTTGAATGGACCTGACCACAATGCATCCAGCTTGTTTCTTCTCCCAAAACCATGCATATTGCAATAGGCAAATCTTTCGCCTATTTGTATTTCTGATAAGGCCAGTCAGTTCTTATCATCAGTCATTTTTGCTTAAGTCCTTTTCTTTAAAATTGTATCAAATACTTGTGATTGCATTTCAATCAGGATATTTGTCAATTGGTTCAGGTACTGCTTGGCACTCATCTACAATGTTGGTTCCACCACCAAATAAAAAATTGGCAATAACGCAGCCTTCATTCCATATAGCATCTCAAAAGGCGTTATTCCCGTTGCCTTGTTATGACTTATGTTATAGGAAAACGTCACTGAACTAAGGTAGATTCCCCACGTGGAAGTTATTCCTGCAACCAGCTTCCTCAGAGTCATGGCCAGCGTTCCATTGACCTATTCTATCAGTCCATTCATCTCTGGATGGTATGGTACAGACATGTCTCCTCAAATACCCAATATTTCATATAATCATGGTATCATATGAGATGTGAAATTTGTTCCATTGTCACTCAGCAGGACCTGCGGGCATCCATGTCAGTATACTACTTGATCTAGGATAAACTATGCAGTGCTGGTAGCATCTACTTTTGCCAGGGCCTTCATCTCGACCCATCTCTCCAGATGGTTAATTGCAACTATGAGGTACTATATTCCCCCAGTATACATGGCTAATAGTACCATCACGTCAATGGACAACGTATGCCAAGCAAATCCGGGGTGGATCAGTTGATATCCAGTCATGTTTTTGTGCGGCTTGTGCAACTGGCACTCCACACAAAAAGCCAGATAGTCCTCTATGTCATAGTTGATGTACTCTCAGTAGTATTACTGGAAAATAAGATTAGTTGCCTTCCTCAGACCTCCATGCCCAAGAACTTTATGAGCGGCTGGAACTATAGCCACTTGTTCTGACAGCTTTGAGAATATAATCACTTCCCATTGATTACCTTGAAAACTTATCCATACTTGGTCTCCGTGTTTTCCATTGCTTTTCAACCACACCTTGGAATTCTGGGGCTTGTTCCCAATTTCTTCATCAATATTCTCTGGAATAGCTCATCCGCTTGCTGGTATACCACCTGGATTATTGTTAATTGCAATAAGCCATCTTCATTTTGATGTGAAGCTCCAGCTCAGTGGATTATCTCAGAAAATGTAAGCCTGTAGCTTTAGTGCCCATTGGGCCAGTCATCGTTCTGGTTCTCTTAAATTGTGTAGTTAACACAATGAGAAGTGGTCTGTCACCACTTTAAAGTGCATTCCATGGATTTACACTTAAAACTGTTTACAGGCGTAAATGATTTCAATGCATCTATGCTCAGTCACAGTGTAATTTCTCTCAGCGGCTGAGAGAGTCTGGCTCACACACGCCACCAGATGTTCATCTCCAAGTTCATTTACTTGTCTCAGTATGGCGCTGATCGCTGTTAACAAAGCATCAGTATGTATTAAAAATTCTTGATTAAAATTCAGATATTTTAATTTCAGAGATTCTCTCAAATATTGGCGTAATTCATCAAAGGAGTACTGGGCCTCTTCACTCCAAATGAATCCTTTTTTCAGATCCTTCAGTAAATGGAAGAGGGGCTTGCAATTGGGACCATCTAGTACTAAAAAAAGAGGGGCTTGCAATTGTTAGATCGGTGTATCCCCCCTTTAGGTTGGGACCACCTAATGCTAAAAAAATAGGGGCTTGCAATTCTTTTAAAATCCTAAATAAATCTTCTATAGTATTCAACCATTTCAAGGAACACTTGGATATCTCGGACACTTTTCTGTACAGCCATTTGTTCTATGGCTTCGATCTTCTAGGCTTGAAGCTGCAGTCCACTAGAGTTAATAATGAATCCCAAATATTGTAACTCATATTTGAAGAAGTTGCATTTCCTTAGCTGAATATTTCAGGTTGTCTGCTGATAGTCACTTAAAAACTTCCTCCAAGTAGTGCAAATAATTAGTGAGCGTCCTAATGAACACATTTATATTGTCTAAGTACACCAGAACGCATGACAACTTCAGTTCATTCATTATAGCGTCCACGGCCCTCTGGAACATCGCAGGAGCATTATATTGACCCTGGGGCATCCTCGTCAGTTGATAAAGCCCCTGAGCGGTAATAATCACACATTTCTCTTGGTCTTCTCTCAATAAATCAATTTGAAAATATCCCAATATTAGATCTTTGTGTAGAAATACTTCACTTCTCCCAATCAATCTAGCGCATTGTTGATTCTTGGTAGTGGGTACAAATTCTTCTTCATAATCTTGTTCAGCTTCTGTAAACAATCACCACCCGACTAGAGCCATCCTTCTTCTTCACAATAAGGATAGGGCTTTTCCAGGAACTCAATGACAGAACTAGAAGACCATGCTTCACTAATTTGCTGATTTCTTCCTCCACTAATGCTTCAGCCGCCTTTAGCCTTCAAATTGGTATTATTCTTGTTGGCAAATTTTCCCAGTATTGACTTTGTGGATTACATCTCTTGCACATCCCAAATTGTGGTCGTCCTGGGTGAATATTTCCTGATACTTGTCATATAATTTGAGCACCTCCTCCTACTGTCTGTCCATCAGATCAGCGAGGTGCTCTCTATTGACTAATACATTAATACTCTCAGTCACCTTTACCAGTAGTCCCATTTAAATGAGGGTCCCAAAATTGTGGATTTTCTTTAATTCATCTAGTGATTAGATTAAACAAGATGATCTATTTTTCAATTTTTTATTGGGGTTTCACTCAAATTTGACAGGGGAATTTAAATTTTTTACATGGCCTGGCATAAATATTCCAGAAGCCACCCAAGGCTCTACTCTGGACTTCTTCTAGAGGCTTCCAACTTCCCCATACAGAAGCTATGGTATCTTTAATGTCAACTCTGTGTTGACTATTATCTGTGATCCCAGCGTTACGATTCTCACACTCTTAATTCTCAGCGGAATTCCACGATTTTCTAGGATTTCTGTCAGCATTTATTGTCGCTTGTGGCCAACTAGTTTTGTATCAAATTGGGACAATGCCTTCATTGTAGATCAGATTGATGAAGTCATTTCTCATAGTCAGTGAAGCTTCCCCATCTTTCTGATAAACCAATGGTAACGTCTGACCCAATATGGACAATGTATTATCCTCAAAGTTACATTTAACTCTGTATTTCTGTAGAAAATCTGTCCCAATCAGTATATCTTAGTTTTAATTGGCCAAAACTATTGCTGAAACGGATATTACTAAGGATCCAAATTGAAGTGGTAGAGCGCTATATGCTCCACAGGAGTTGGTGGTACTTGGCCCATCTATCATGTATTCTTTCTTGTGTTCTAAATTTGGTGAGATCTTCATCCTCTTCACCAGCTTGGTCATAACCATGTTAATGGCACTCCACTATCAACTATTGCCCTCACCCATATTCAATTAATTAGTCTATCTATAAACATACACTCAAAGTATTATAAGATAGTATTTACTGAGTATATTCCGACATTATTAGCTGAATTGAGGGTGCGAATTATTTCTGCCAATAAATCTGTTAATGACTCCTTGATCGCACTAAGGGGAATTGGTAGATTTGCCTCATCTAATTTGAATTTGGCCAATTCTTCTGGAATATCTGTGGCTCAAATCTTGTCCCCTCAGTTGTCACGTGTACAGCTGAGCAACTTTCTTTAAGTATCTCATGGTCAATCATTTCACTCCAGATCTTGTTACCATGTTCACATCTAAATTGACTAATTGATATAACTGATCCTGCACGTCATCATCAACAAACAGATCACTAATGTCAATTTCTTCATTCATAATATTGGAAAAAAAGGATTTTCTGCAGCCCTAGACTGTTCCCCATCTAGGCAGTGGGCCCTTTTCCTGACTCCTGTGTGGTTTTAGACTTTTTTGCTTGGACCATGTTAATATGTTCTTTAGGTCTATTGCAATGCACAGCAAAATGCCCTTTTCCTCCAAACTGGTAACAGACTTTTCCTTCTTATTGATCTGTTTAAAGTCTTTGGGCTTATTTCCTGGCACAGTTCAATTATTTATCTGGTTGATAATTTTTTCATTCTCAATACTAGGTGACACCATTAGTGTTCCAGGCCAAACAGTATGAAGAAGCTTGCCCTTGCTTTTTCACGATCATTGGTGACCTTTCCCTACAAATTTGCAGGGCAACCCACCAACCCAGCAGACCAACAACTTCTCCTTCAGAGGCATGACCACTTGTTATAGCTCCGAGGTCCTCTCCTGGGACATGTCCAACGATTGTGGATCAACAGTCTCTATATTGACTCCTTCAGGTTTACTCTCCTTCAATCCTTCCAGTCCTTCATTGTTGCTGCTAGTTGCCCAAGTTCTCAGGGGGTTTCCCTCTAGTTCAAGGTTGGGAGATGGTTGCGCCAACCACTCAAGGTGTTTTCTCCCAGCACCTAACAATTAGGAATCTTGAATCCCACCTCTACAAGTTAAGCTAACTACTTCTAACTCAAAACTTAATAAATATGGGCAAACAAATACTATGTTCGAAGCTTTGAAGATTAGAAACTTAAGATATTTTATTAAGAGGGAGATCAAACTATTAATAGGCATTTCTTGCCTGTCCACATCATTGGCATCTATTTTCAGCATCATCAGCACTCACTGGCGATTCTCACTGCTCAGTATTCATCAGCACTCTCACTGTCAATACTCATCATCCTCAAATATCCATAATTACATTAATCCTTGATTCATCATAATCTGAATTAATTAAATATATTGACATCATCATCATAAGTCGCCAGTGTCAAATTAAACCAAAATACTGTCAGGGATTTTTCCCAATACTTTCACAAAGTTAAAATACAATTTAACTTTATTCAATTAATATTAAATAGTTTGGCACCCTTGGAATAAGTTGATAGTACTCCAAGATTTGACTTCCTACCGGAAATCCAATAATCATTTTTTTATGGAGTTGGTACCAGGATAAAAGCCTTCTAAACATAATTTAATTAGTTCAACATCCTCGGCATAAGTTGCCAGTGTCAAAATTGACTTAAAACTCTACTAGCATCATTTCCCGATATTTTATGACATTAAATTTAAGCAATTCATCATCTTGATTGATATATTAATTATCTCAACATCCTCAGCCTCAGTCTCTGGTGTTGAGACCCACCAATTTCCTATTGGGGATGATCCCTGATACTTTCTTGATCCTGAGGATCAAGACAGCTCCACCCAACCAAATAGGGAGCACAAATTGGGGTATTATCATTAAATAATGAATCAGAATTAGCAAAATAATAAGCAATAATCCTCAATAATTATTATACTAGTTTCATTAATATGTGAGGAATATCGTCTGGTTAGAAATCTAACACATCTCCTTAGCACCCTCAGTCCCCATTTGTGGGTATTAAACTTTGTACTGGATTCATTTTTAAAATTTCTATTTGGAGCATTGAATGTAGCTCCAAATATTTTCAAGTGATCCACCATCTGAGAGGTGGTAATCAATTTTGCAAGCATGGAAGACATCCTTTGATAAAATAGAATAGGGCTGAAGAGCTGCTTTCATTGCAATCTGTGCATCAAAATTATCTAGCATTTTTTCTTCAACCAAAATCTGTGATTCTTGGTAGAAACAATTGGCGAAACTTGATATGGATTCATCCTTCTGAGATTAAATTCCTATGATTCTTCCTTGCACTTTGACATGTGCATGGGACTTCCGAATTCCTTTATAATGGCCGCTTTGGCCTCTGAGTTGACCAGCTGTCCCCCTCTAGATGGGGCAACACTAGGTTCTGACAATTGGTATCCAGGCAATTCATCACTGTCAAAGCCTTTTGACAATTGCTATAACCAAACATTGTCATGTCAAACAACCAGAAAAATGAAGGGATGTTATCCTGATGGAAAGTAGGTAATTTTGGTGTCACTTTAAATTCCTCCAAAGTTTCTCTAACCACCACTCTTGGTTCATCTACTCAACTAACTTGAGGAGTAATTTTGGTAGTCATCTCTGAAAAAGTGTGAAAGTGGGCGCCATATTCCTTGGGGTAGTTGCCTTTCCATCGGAGTCTGTGGAGTTCTTTCTTCAGTTTCAGACACTGTATATAGCTCACATTCACATTTGTGAGTCTTCAACTCCTCGACTTGCTTTGTCAGTTGCTCTATATCTATGCTGAATGCCCACTAATTGAAGGTGATCCACTTCACGTTCCATTTTCAAAGAATAAAACTTCTTGAACTAGATCTCCTTCCTTTTTCTTCATTGAAGTTACTTTTCCAAGTAACTTTTTTTGATCCCTTCATCAGGCTTGGTAACTCTCTCCTCAAAGGCAACGAATTCTCAATGATCCACAGAATTCAAGGCGTTCTTGATGAAGGTAGCCAACTCCGTCTTAAGGTTTCTTAACCTATCTTTGTATACATCATGTACTTGTATATCCTACTCAACTACACCCCTGTAGTGAGCACCAATCGTTAAAATTTAACGGTTTCGTGGATTGTTCTTGACTGATAACCCTAAATTTAACCTGAATAAGTTTGGTGTTATGTTATACTTTGTGTTGTCTGATAATAATATATTTTCAATTGATAATAGTATGAAGACTAATATCTGTAGTTGAATAGATCACCAGGCTTAAATACAACGCTTGACCAGTAATCCTCCTCAAAATACTTAAGATGCCCTCAATATGGATTGTTTCCCTTATACCGCCTAACTTGATTAACGCTAAGATCCTTGTTTATGGCTTCTCTCTGGTGACACACAGTCAGCAGAAATCCCCAATACAGCTCAGCTTCTCTTCCTGGATCCTTGATCCTTACTCTTTGTCTCAAGAATCTACAATTAAAGCACACAGCAATAAGTTCCTTGAAGATGAATGGAACTAGAAATGAATATGCTAGAGTATTTTATACTAATTACTGGTTTTATTTAAGGAATTATTAAGGGAATTTATAGTGGGAATTCAGCGCCCAACCTTTGGATGGCGCCTCATAGATGAAACGGCAGCCGTTGCTATTAATTTTCCTTCATCATCACATCAGTGATGATCTAATCCATCATGGCTAGGATTCTATTATTGGACATCCTCAGGACCTAAAACAGAGAGTTAGAAAATATGTTACTAACGTTTTCTTCTCAATCTCAGAGAACCAACCATAATTGGCAAGTGACCTGCTTAGGTATTGAGACTTATCACCCATTAATGCAGGTCATGAACCAACTGATTGATTCACTAGTTGCAGGTAGCATCACTCATCTCACAGCATGATCCTTAAATTCCCAATTGGTCAGTGATAAAACCTTACGAAACCCAATTGGTACACCTGATAGCTAAACATTGATCAACTATCAGATGCACAATTTATTGGCAACTCTGCCCAACGAGATCTTAAGCATTCACCTAGATCAATCTCCAACTGATCTAAACCAGGCGAATT